>CM034146.1:59702819-59922819 GCA_019776745.2 Taxus chinensis | reverse complement strand
TGCAAATGAGCTTGCCAACATTCCCATCAGAAATAATATATTTTTACACAACACACATGCCTAAAAGTGGAGGCAACATAGTTTTGAAATGTATAACCTATTCTTAAATTTGAGATCTTTGGAAGATACCAAGGGAATGTGATGACCCATACCTAAGGGGGAAAACCCCACACTATTGACCTTGAAATCCAAATTTTCCCTAGCCTCAAAGGATTTGTAAAAATAAAGAGGCGTATAATAGGAGGAAACATAGTTTTGAAATGTCTGACCTGATCCAAATTCTTAGGTCTTCATAGGCTATCAAGGGACCTTGATGACCCATGCATAATGGGAAATCCTCAGACCATTAAGACTTATATAAACATTCACCTTAACACCAGAGGATTTTCAGTCTCCTTTACCGCCACTTGAAAATAATAAGATTACATATGATTGAGTCCAGCAAACTTCTTACCTTTCCCATTAACTCATCCTCTCTATTAAGAGATAACATAAAGACAATAAAAATTAATTAGTGTTTTCTTTAGAGGTGTAAATGTACAAACCCTTGATTTGATGATCCTATGCATTGTATATACCATGTTTTCACCCATATGCCATTTTTATACTTTCCATGCTTACTTATTAAAACAAATATTAATAGATTATTGCAATCCCTAAAAGTTGCAAATCTAATAGGAAGATTTTTTTTTTTTGATGAAATAGATCTTATATTATAATAGTAAGTATAATGATATAAGATCATTCAAAAAAAAAAGATGGTGGTACTGAAGCATGACCCAAATCCATGAAGCAAACTAGGCCATGAAGTCTAGGAGCACAAAATAACCAATTACATAAAAATAAGGAACAAAAAAATTATGTTGCCATTGCAAATTTTTGGCATGTAGAGGGTAGGTCTTGGTCATGCCATCTAGAGCTTGGTAGGTTTTTTTCTAGAGTCCGGAAGATCCTATCCTAATTCGTGATGGTTTTATTATTCATTTTATTCAATAGGGTCTCATGAGGGTGAAATGGAAAGCACCATCCGTGAAAATTTATCTGGTGGTGGAGGTAGAATCCACCCATCTTGGGCGTGTGGCTCAATCAAAGGTGTCGAGCCCCAAACTTGGTGTCTAGGAGGCAGAGGGATATCCCAAATCCTGTAGTTGGTTGAAGGCAGTGGAGAAGAGATCCCCCTACCAAGATGACCATGTGGTGATTGACATGTATGACTAAATGGGTAGTGCTGGGAATGACTCCATCAGTCACCACTACCTCTTTAGAGGCTGCTATCACTACCATGTGGTAGAGAATGACAAGATGGGGATGAAGAAACACAAGAAACATTATAGGGGCATCACCCTAGTGATACAAGAGAATTTGTAGATGTTCCACCTCCAACGACACCTTGTTATCTTGTACTTGAATTTTCAACAAGACATTGATGACAACCATTGACTTGTTATAAATAGAGAAATGTTTATCAACATTAGAATTAGTAAAAAAATAATAATTCATTTTTTCTAAACCCAGTTTTTTTCCCTTTAAAAGAATGCCAAATTTGGGTAAACTTGTGTGGCATTTTAGATTTGTCTCTCAATAAAACATGTTGTCAAGTGAAGCATTTGGTCTGGAATCGTTGGAAGAAAGAATGGATATAACCAGAAGCATTTTGGGATTTGTGATAATACCAAAAAATGTGTGGAAGTATTTTTAGATGCCCACAAAAGGGGAATTTTGGATCAATCACTCCAAGATGCACAAGGTGAGTTCCAAGAGGGATTCCTTGGTGTAACACACACCAAAGAAAGTGGGAAAATTTTGGTTCTACATAGGATGTCTAGATGGTAAGAAATATAATTTTCCATACCAAAAGAGTGGAATGAATCCCCCATTGAGCATTAACATTATCCCCCATAGGAATATGTGGTGAAAACCACCCATAACCTTTACAGGAACATTAGCTATAGAATGGGGTATCGATATACCACTTCCATTCTTTCCACCATGGGCAAGATGGAAGGACAAACACCTTATGAGCCATGTGAACTGACACAAAGGAAATGATGTTGTAGTAAGAAAATCATGCACTTTCTATTACATTTATACCACCAAATATGTTACTTTATATATAGATCTCACGTAAGAAAAGTACTCACAAATGAACTATCCCTTAGTCTCATCATCAGTTAGTTGGTCATTGTCATCATTTTTCTTACACATTCATCAATTATTTGCACAGTCCTAGTCACCTCTCAAAGAGTCTCAGGTGTCATTATTTGGTCATTTCTCATCTCCAGTCTTTGACTATGGCACATAGGGTAGTACTGAGGCGCCCGTGGGTGCCCTAGTCCTTAATTTTAGGCGCCCTGGTCCCGATAAGACTTGCATATAATTTTGAGTTTCAAGGTTGATCTTTATACTTCTCCCTCTTATTTCCCTAGGTACTAGTCGACATTTAGGGCCAGTAGTGCTGAACTTTGAGCAAGATATCCCTAGATAAACATAAAATACTTACTATTTTAGGGGTGAACTATCTACTATCAAGGGCTATCTATCTACCAAGGAAAGGGAATGCATTTGTACATCATTTCATCATAAACAATGCATAGGAAGGGTTGTATTCATTCTATTCCATCCACCATTTACATTTTAAATCTAGTTATTTTCCCCCATCTTTACTTCATTGGCACTAGGGAACCCTAGGCACACAATTGCATACACATGCACATAGAACTTCATTGGATCTGGAATGTAGTGCAATGCTTAGTTGTAAGTTCACCATTGTGGTAGCCAAGGTCAGTACGACCCCTTCATATGCACATTTATTTTTTAGGAATTTCATGCTTTGTATGGGGTTTTGCAAGTAGATCTTTGTTGCAGATTTGCCGTGTCATCAACGTGGATATTGAGATACTCATGCGAGAAGGGTCAAGATATTGTGAATATCTAGAAAATATGTCAAATTCAGATCTTGATCTATTCGGAAGACCAGAGCGCCCATACTACAGCCTAGGACACCCACGGGTGCCCCATTCCTCCTCTAGGCACCTTAGTCTATGCAAGTCACCATCTGCTGCAATTTTCTGGGTTGTTATGTCACACTGTCCTCCATCCACACATCATTATGTTTGGTCCCAACACAAAATGAGGTAAGTTATTTATAAGTTAGTATCTTTCCCCCTTTTATTTAATTTCATTTAAATATAAAAATAAATAGTTAGCATCAGTATTTCAGCGTATATTATTTATTACATTTCTGTACCTTCTTAGATTAACTATAGATATAGGTATTAATTTCATATTTTAGTTAGTCATTTTGGTGAACCCATACTTTAGAATATTTTTCCCTAAGTTCCACTTCAAACCCTAATGGAAAATAATAGTTCATCTTCTTCGCCCATCATGTCTCATTTTAGTGTCAACCCTATATATGATGAGGTTGTAATTGCTGAGCTTACAACTCTCTATGGTAATCTTATTCCTACGCCAGCTCATACTCAACAAAAGCTCTTAGCTGCTCAACAATATGTGCCTACTCACTTTTAAGAATCTCCCATTGACATTAGCATTGTTGATGATCCTATAGCCTTCAATCATTGTACACCAAGCTATATGGCTACTAGTGATCCTCCTTCTGATCTCTCTAAGGAAACTTTAGATGAATCTCTTATTGATTACTTGCTTGGTATTGATCATAATTCACGTGTGAATTCTGATTCTTCTCCTACTCAACATACTAGCATAGTTCCATCTCATGATTCTACTACATCACATATTGCTTCTCCTCAGATATCACATACTAGTGCTAATTCAATTTTGTATTATGTTGATGATTCTATTGATAAAACTCTTAATGACATTCTCATCTCTGAGTCTTTTTCTGATCATGATGAGGCAGTTGATAGTCATAGTTCTCCTTCTTTTCATACTTCTGAATGTGAATATCCTATTCAATCAATACCTTCTCCTAATATTACATCTAGCACTATGAATGAGTCACCTCCATCTATCACTTATTCTTCTCCTACCATTTCATCTCCTCTTATTACATCATCTACACCCATTTGTTCCTCTTCTCATTTAGATGTATATCCCTTAGTCACCTTACATATTGGGGATATTTCAGATACTAGTTGTACCACTACTCTGGATGTTCTACATATATCACCTACTATAGCTTCTTCGACACCTACACTTAGTGTGTCTTTAGCATTAGAATCTACTTTATCATCTTTTGATATTCTTATGATTACACACAATGGAAAGTTACAACCGCTTAGTACATTGTTTCCATATTCCGCTATTCCTTCATAGGATATCATCTCTCTCATACATGTCATAGGTCAATTACAATATCAAGTTCAGTCTTTGACTTTAGAAAGTATGACTTGTTATCTAATTTCACTACCTCATTGAAATTTGATAACTAGCAAGCTTATTGTGATAATTAGCAAAAAAGCCCACATGCAACGAAATGGAAACTGTGCATCCTGGAATTTTCTCATAGTTGCATGTATCTAAAGAATTCCAAAAAGTGTTTGGGAGGGTGTAGATTTCAGGGGGATAGATCCCAAACCTAGATTAAACTCACTAAGCTCATAATCGAGCTATAATGACCTCCTAAGTGAGCTATTTTGTATGGGGAGACCTAAGAGAATGTTGTGTTGGATTTTAGTTGAATAAGGGTCATCAAACTGTGAGACTCTTCACATAGACCAAGCTTTGCAAGTTTTGGTCAAGCTCTTTTCGCAAGGGAAAGATCTCAAGTTACACCGAGCTATTTTAATGATGCCTGGGCTTGAGATAAGAAGAGATGTCAAATTGCACATTGGAACGTCTGAGTTGTGGAAAAACAGAGTTGTGCATATAATCCAATCATATCGAGGGAACTCGGGATGCAGTGCTTAGGTTTCAAGGAGTAGGCTGGTGCATCGAATCGAGGAGATGGAAATTCATAGGGTGAGGAGAAATTTGTTTTAAATGTTGGAGAAGCATCGAGCTCTTATTGATGGAGGCTGAGTTGTTTTATATGAAGACATCCTTGAGTTCAAGGCCAAGCCAAAGCCTCTATTAATTGAGCTCCACGTAAGATAATGAGCCCATTCAATCTGCTGAGCTATTTGTTGTGGAAGGGTGATGAGCTCTCGTGTTAGAGAAAACGTGGAAGGACTTGGCATGTTAAGGTTGAGCCAACGGTGAGTCTTAGTGCAGGCCCATGTGGTGGTGGACGTGAGTAGCACAAGGTTGCCATGTGGTGACACGATGCAACATCAATAGGTTAAAGCATAGTGGAAGCCTCAAAGATGTGCGAGGCCTCCACGTGGAACAACAAAGGTACTTGGAGATAGGGTAAGTTAGCATTTGAAGTCAAAGAAAGGGGATCGAGCCCAAAATTATAAGCACTGAGTTGGAAAATAAATCTATACCAATGCAAGAAGTGACTCATCGAGCCCATGACCAAATACAAAGGGGGGAAGTGCTAGGTTGGAGTAATTAGTAGCTCGGTGATCAAGCACAAGGATGACTTGCTACATTCAAAAAATAGGTCAGCGCCAGCATTTAAAGCAAAGCTTGAGGAGGCAGGGAAAGAGCCAGCTCGGTGAGTCAAATGTCGAGCTGGCATTACAATGATCAATACACCAAACACCCCTTCCCATGTCACAAGAATGAAATTAGAGATGGGAACACCATTTTTTTCTCTAATTCCCTAGAATCATTAAAAGATATATAAAACATTGAAGAAAGGGGAAAATTATAAAATTTGTCTTTTCTCAACCAAAAATTAATTGCATATCCTTGTATGTTACAAGCAGACTTGACAAACTCAAATTAGATGTGATCACTCAGATGGCCATATTTTGAGAATTTCTAAAAAAAAATTACACAAAATTGGTGTCATTAGAATTGTGATTCCAAACCCAACGCATAACAGTTAAGAAATATATAAATTAATGAAGATTTGGTAGTGGATTTCTCATAAAACAAGCCCTATTCAAAGAGACAATTAGAAGGTGGTTGAGAATGCATTAAATGAGTATGGCCATCATTTTCTCCAAATGCAGGGTATGGGATAACATGAGGAAGATTTTGTAAATCTATTTGCATCATTTCACCTCATTTATTGCAACTTGCAAGTGATTGAAGGAGATATTTCCAGATTTCACTCTTCTCTTTCTCATTATATAAATTGTAATTTGGGGGTCATTTGTAAGGGAGTTAGTCATTTTCTCCTGCCCCCTCTTTATTTCTTCTCTGCTGAGTGGAACGTGGAGATTAGACCTTCTTCCTAAGCTTTGTAATGGAATTTTCTTTCCTTTTGCCCAGAAATATTGTACTGTGCATATTTATTGGAGCAATATAATGTGTCTTATGATGCATTTCATCCATCCTTTGCATGTTTTATTGTCTCTACTTGCCTCTCTTCATTTGTAGGGTATATTGTGCATATTCTTGGTGTTTATTACAAGTTTCAGGGAGTTGTGTTTAATGGGTAACAAATGGTGATTTGTGTGAATCATCTATCTTTGGCCTATAGTGCATTTTTTCCACCCTTTCTATTGCCCACCTCTCTCTATTTTGGCAGTTGAATCCTTGGCTAACAATCCTCCTTTCTTGGTGTATCACCATTGTAAGTGTATGCTTTATTTTTCATGCACTATCCCTCTTTGACCTCTTGGAATGTTAGATTAAGATTAGATAGATGTGCCTACATTAAGAGTAGCCTGTGGTATGTAATATAGGAGCAAGAGCCATCTTTCTCTGAAGGGTCATCTCAAGCCCACAAGTCCCATAGCTTGTGTTAGCCATTTAACCTACCTTGAAGAAAATATGTCAGACAAATTTTTTAGAAATCCTTTATACAATGAAATTCTCCAAGGCCTGAAATATGAAATTTTTGATCTTTGGACTTCGGAGATTTTTCTCTTTCAGAGTTTAATTGCTCAGATTTGGAATTGATTTTTTAACTCTCTGAAGTCCGAAACCTCGAAAGTCCAAAATTTTGGACTTTCGGGCTTTTGGGTTTTAGAACTTTTTGGCCCCATTTTGTTCAAAATCCCTTTCGGACTTTCGAAGTCCAAAATTTTAGACTTTCAGGATTTCAGATTTCAGAATTCTCTGAGTCATTTTTAGGATTTTTACTTTCAAACTTCCAAAGTCCAAAGTCTGAAAGTATGAATTTTCAGACTTTCGGGCTTTTGGGTTTCATAAATTCCCATTTCCAATTCACTTTTTCTTCTCCCAATCTCCGAAGTCTGAAACCTTGAAATTCTGAATTTTGGGCTTTCAGGTCTCAGACTTTCAGAAGTCCTCCATGTAATTAATTCTTAACCTACTTCTGTACGGATCGGGGTTTTTCCATTAATATTGGGTTTTCTATTTAAACTCACATTTTTTCTGTCATTTTCAATTGACTTTTTTACTCTGAAATTCCGTTTCTTGTACTTTGTGACATATTTTTCAAGGTATGGTGATTTTTTAATTTTCTTTTTAGTTTAAGGCCTTTTACTTTGTTTCCTTCTCATTTGTTTTCTCTTTGGTCTCCCTTTGTGTATTTTTCGAAATGTTGAACCCTTTGTTCACCATGTTTTGCATTTTGAGTTTCTTCAAGTATTCAGAGTTGTTTGAAGGATCCTCTTGAGTTTCCCATACTTCTTCTCAACAATTCTCATTTTTAGGGTTTGGGAATTAATATTGTTTGGCAAAAAATCATGTCCCTCTCTTTTTGGATATTTATTTTGAAACTTTAGGCTTCGGAGATTTTATTTCGAAGAAAATTTTTAGAACTTTTCAGTTCAGTGATTTTTTTCTGAAATTTTCAGTTCAGTGATTCTTTTCGGAACTTTTCAGTTCGAGACTTCGGCAGTTTTTCTTTCGGGTTTTTAGAATTTCTCCAACTTCATCTTCCAAAACACAAGGCTTGATGTTTGCTTCCACTTCAAAGGGAAAAGAGAAGGTGAAGTACTCATTTTTTGGGGTAGCTCCTCATTCTTTCCTATCTTCCAACTTAGGGAATATAGGGACACCAACCTAGGTGAAAATTGATTTTCCAGATTTCTAGGAAAGAGTAAAGGCTCCAAACAAGAAATCATGGATGCAGGCCATCTACGACAGTGGGCTTGCTCTTGCTGCTGGTTTTTCCACATCCATGCATTGTCTAGAGTTCATTTTAGCCACAACAGCCCACTTTGACAAAGACTCCATATTAGTTAGAGATAATGATGATAAGGTAGTAATCCATTTGCACCCAGACTTCTTCGAATATATTCTCAAACTTCCCAACGTTCAAAATTATGCCACAATTTCTCTAGAGTTAGCAGTGGAACATTGGGATAAGGAAGAGGATGTATGCTAAGAACTCATGATGAAAATTTATCTGGCCAAGAGCTTCGCCAAATTACCCAAAACTATGCATCAGTGGGATTTTATTCAAGAGGTCAGTGATCTTATTGTGCTACTAAGCAGAGTTTTAGGTCTCCCTTTTGCAAAGGAATTCTAGGAGTAGATGTTTTTGTACATCGCTACCATCAAGAATAACAATGAATTTATTTGATGGGGGAGCATATTATTAGCTCCATTTGCTATCAATTGGGCAAGGTGTTAGCTACGAATACTTTCTACATGACATCCTTCTTGGTGTATGTTGTTGCTACTATGGGGGATTTTGCTGGTCTGAATACTAGAGGTGTTCGTAGCACTTCCCAAATATATGACTTTTATCCCCAACTCACTCTAGATGAGGGAAGTAGGCATTTCCAAAGATTTAACGACACTTTCTTTGTTGTCATCCTCTACCATTTTGAAATAGAGTTATACAACCGAAGGATTTCTGATGAATCCTTCAAGGAAGTGCATGAGTAGGGAGCCATTTATTTACAGTTCCCTACGTTCACTCACATTTAGGTTCTAGGATTTATAGGTTCCCCTAAAAAATTTCCAAGGTGCCCCACTAATAAATGGGTTCTACTGGAATTGGTTCGATAATTGTTGTATTATCATCAAATTCAAAATAAGCACCACAAATCAGGACTGCATTTCCCTATTTCAATTAGTAGATATACATGCCTGAACATTCATAGGGCCAAAAATGTGGATGTAGAATTGGCCGAAGTGACTTTGTGAACCTTTCATCCATGAACTAATTTCGATTATTGGGGTAAGTTTGGTGAAACTGGTCGGTCCAGTGACCACGTACCCCAATTGGAAGATATCTAGATTTATTGTCAGGATGAATACATCGTGCGACAAAGAGATAATGAGAGGTTGACCTTAAATGAGGTTCGGTAATTCAGCTTGACTGATGTCCTAATGGAGGCACAAGATAATGATGAGATTTTAGATGAGGCATACAAAAATGTTAATATTGCAAATCAACCATTGTCATGGATTGATTGGTATGTAGAGGAATGTTGTAATACAAAGGAGAGGGTGGGGCCCATTCTTCAGAGAACTTACAGCTAGTTGGTTACCTTGGGAATTTAACCCAAAGGAGTAGAACAACCTATAAATACCAAGGACCCACCAACTATGATCCAATCAACACCCACAAAAGGGAAAAGGTCGACCCAAAAAACCCATATGACTCTAAGAAATATTTCATTTGTTGTTGGTGGCTCATCTCTCTCCAAGGCTCCTACTTCTAAGACCATTTCTCCTACAACGCTTATGACAGAAGTAGTTGAAGTCAGTGATTTCCCTAGTATCTCCCAAGATCCATCACATCTTCTTCCTCCTCCATTGTCACTTCCAATATCAGTTGCTTCCACTTCCATAATAATTTCTTCCTTCCCATCCCCTTCTATGGCCCAAGTATTCTCATCACTTCTAGTTCTATCAGCTGGGGAAAATATTGGATCACCCATTTCTCCTCACTTTCCTTAACACTTCCATTTTCTTCAATGAAAACCCCCAACATCGTTCTATCAATTCCTATGGCTGTCCTTACATCCACGCCATCCATCATTGCTACCTCTGCTCAAATGCTAGTTAGTGTTTCTAGTGATCTTATTTTAATCAATGTTTCAGGTATTGGATCCACTACTCCATCTTCATCAGCTTTAACAATACTGGAATGGCTATTTAGGAAAACTCCCAATAAAAAGAAGAAGGTTCCTTTGAGAGATGTTATAGATATCAGCATATTGGAACATATGCCCAAAAGACAGGACAAGAGACTAAGAACCATGTCAAGTCTAACAGTTAACCCATCTGGAGAATGGGTGATAGAAGTTGCCACCCTCGTTGAGGGGAAAAATAAAGAAATAATCACAGCTGCGGATTATCGGATCTGAAAATTCTCATTGGGGAAGGCTACTCATGAAGGAGCCACACAAGATGTGCACACTACTCTTTGGGATCTTTTGGAAAAATATGACAAAGATAAGGTCACCAAAGATGAAATCAAAGCGAAGGTCGAGTAGCTCACTGCACTGCTATGCAAAGTAACCCAACCCACTTCATCTAATAAAGTCTTAACTACTACAGCTATGATGATTTCATCTACAATCGATGATATTTCTTATCATGAGCTTGAGAAGCTAGGCTAGAAAGGGAGATTAGTGAGTGGATGGATGTAGAGAATTATGCAGGAAGCCAATCCTTTAATCAAGGAAGAAGTTGAGATATACAACGATTTGTAGGTTGTGAAAACCACTATTTCCAAAATGGATGAGGCCTTTTCTAAAGATAATAATAATCTAAATTTAAATTTGGCAACATGGAGTGAGATTAGAGAAGAAGATCTTGACTTGCTTCTTCAGGAAGAGGTGATTGATGATGCCTCAAAATTATTTGAATACCAAAAGGGCATGGAATCCTGGTGCCAAGTATTACAGGATTTAATTAAGAATTTTGAGGAAAATTTAGTGGAAATTGAAAGAGTTTGCAATAATTGAATTGGAAATGATGCACCACGAAGAAGTTTTACTCTAATGGAATCGAAGTGGCTCTGACGTAATCGCAAGGAAGAATCAATTAATCAATGGAAGAGCTTGCATAATTGAACAAAGCTTGCAATAGAAGGAAAAGACAACGGAGTGTCTTGGCATGCTCATAAATGTCAAATGAAGGGATACATATAGGGTGCTAAGTAACCCCAGTGCATGACACACAAGCTAACACTAATGAAATCACCCATGTGAGATGACAATCCATATGTGAGTGGAGGACACATGGATCACTCACACCAACACCCCCTTCATCGAAGGTAGGGTAGTGGCAATGATGAGTCAAAACAGAACAATAAAACATTCCTAAACAACTAAGAAAGATGTGTCAATGAGTCCCAGAAACTAAAGGCCTGATAAGGTGCCCATATACAAACACCATCTTCTTAGAAGAAGAAGAAGAGAAATGGGTCCTAACACAAAGCCTGATGAGATACCCATGCACAAAAAGAATTCCCAAGTAGTGAAGGAAAACCTAGTGGGAAAAACATACACCACAAGAGAACAAAACACTCTCTAATCTAAGAAAGATGCCAAAGATGGGTCCTGGCCATAGACTAGCCTGTAAAGGTACCCATGTATAAAAGGGATATCCCTTAAAAAGATGAAGAAGAGGGAGATGAGATGGATGCAGAAGATGCAGTATACATATTTGAACTTTGCAACTTTAAGAAGTCTCCCAGAAGAATGTCGATGATGAGATCCTTTACCTCTAGACTGAAGAAGAGCCATCCACACTGAACTGTGTGTTTAACCTTAGGAAGGAAAAAAATGATGTGATGGAAGTCTGCCCACTCCATGAAGGAAACCAAAGGTTGCAACACAAAGAACTCTGAGTTTGATCCATGAAATTATGACATAGGTTTAGCATGTGAGTGCGAAGGAACTGAATCAAATGTCACGAGTGCATAAATGTGAGAGTATGATGGGTGAAAACTTGTAGAAAAGATGTCCAACTAACGAGAAGACAAAAAAAATTCACCACAATAGAAAATGGATCCATAAGTAAGTGTGGATCAATGAAGGTCTCCAAAAAAGTGGAAGTGGTAAGAGTCCTAGAAGGGGCACTCCCAACAACAGAGATGATGAACTCCTCTAAAATACCTGTAGTACATCACAAGTGTACTCTGTGAAAATATGACTAAGGTCAAGAAGATACTCTTCCTAATGAGGGGGCTTAATAAATAGAAGAGTGATGTCAGATAGGTATGAGTCATCCAATGAAGGTAGAGGAGTGAAAGGGGACTCACACATTGAAGGTAGAAAACAGGCGGGTGTGATGACTGTATGATATTGTATAAGAGACTGCTCAATATTTGATGAGATGTGGGATGTGTTAACACTCTCTGAAATAGTAAGAGAAGGAGGAGAAGAGTCCTCTATAGTACTCTCGACATCAGAAGTAAAACTAAGTGATTCTGTGTCAGTGGAACTATCATCACACGAAGAAATAGAGACAACTAAATTAGAAGCAGAGGCAAAGAAGGAGTGGGGTGTAATGAAATTTGAGTGAGTATGTCTCATATCCAAAGTATCTCCAACTAAATATCTAGCACTTTGCAAAGTTTTCCTAGCCCAAAGAGGACTAGGAGAATCAAACTCAGAGTCAGAAGATTCTTCACTCAAGTGAGAAGGGGCATAGTCCTCATCATCACTACTGTCATAATCAGAAGACTCAAAAGTCTGAGGGTCAAGAAGAGAAGCACACTCAACAACATCATCATCTGAGGAGTCAGAATACGAATCAGAGAGTTGAAGAACCTCAATAGGTGGAGAAGACATGTGGTGCTAGGCACAGAAATCTATAATCCAAGTTGATGAAGGGAAAAATTGGGCTACACGGGCCTTTCCTTTCTTCTTATTATATTTATACTCTCTTGTAATAGAAGATTTGGCCTTCAGAGCATTTTGTTTGATAGACTCAGGAACACCTATTTGTTTTTTCTCAAGTAAATGAATAAGGTGATTAATTTGTTTTCTCATAAATAAATTCTCACTATAACCAGAATTATTGCAATAGGAACACAAAAACTTGTCTTTCTGTGCTCTGGGCTCAGAATTCAAAGTGTTCATGTTAAATTTAGGTTTGGTATTGGTTTCCTTCTTAGTTTGATCCTTTTCTCTATCTTATTATCAGTCTTCTTTTCCTTACTAGTACTTGCTACAAGGGCATGTGACTTGGACTTGAGTGACCCCATTTGAATGAGTTTCTCCTATTCTCGAATGAGTTGGGATGAAAAACAATCAAAGGAGGGAATTTTCCAAGCATTTCCCAAGGCAAATTTTTTAGCGTATAAAGTAAACACGAAGATAGAGTAATCAGGACCTAACTTAAAAAGAATTGACAAGATCAACTAGGAATCTTTCTTTTCTACTTGAAATTCCTTTAGCAACAATCTAGTGTGAATAAACTTCAAGAAGAAGGCTTGTAGGGTTTCAAAGTCACTAGGATAAACCTAGCAGTTGTTTTTCCAACTCATGTGCTCTTAGTTCATATTGTTGTACAAACATTTCATCCAACATTTTCCACATTGAATTTGGTGTTTCAGATGACTCGATGTGGAAGAGTAAGTTAGGAGAAATAGATTTGCAGAGAAAACCTAAAGCTTGATCACTACGGTTAAACCACTAATATTTTTTAGTTTCATCATAATGGTAAGTCTCATTTCCAAATGTGATGCGATATAACCCTTTAACCCTTAGTTTCGTAATTATTTTTGATCTCCAATTGAAAAATTTGAATGGTGTGAGCAAAGGAAATGAATGAGCATCCATCATGAAGAGAGAGAGAAGGAATGTAGAAAAAAATGACAACCACCCAGGACAATAGAGTAGCCCCCCTGCTTTCGGCACTTTATAGTTCAGTGCGTTGGATACAATCAGGTCCGAGCGCACATCTTGAAACAGTTGGTAACTCACCTTGCAATCAATGTAATAACGTGTAAGATAGGAGACCGCAAATAAGTTTTGTAGAGCACAACAAGATAACACCGTATACAAGCACAACTTGTAAAAAATATGAAAAGGGATAAAATCGAATGCTAGTTGTGAGAAAAAATGTCTCGCGTCGCAATGGATACCCCCTTACTACAAACTATGGTGGATGCGCTCACTAGTCACAAGCAATAATAAGGGTAAATACAATTTGAAAATGGACATAGGAAGGGTCCAGATGATTTCCAGAACGTTGAAAAAGCACTCAGAAGGCAAATAGGTGCTCAGAGTGTCACTGCACACTTGATCGCATGATTAGTAAAAAAAAGACAATAACGCTTAAAATTTACCATTTAGAAATGTCCAGTTTAGCTAATTTTAGAGCTATTGGACTAAAAAAATTATAATGAACGTTATTGAAAAGACAATTTTAATATACTATTAATCATAATGAAAATCGTAATTAATAGAAATAAATTTAATTATAAGTAAATCTAATTAATTACCAAAAAACTAATTAAGATCTAAATCCTAATTAAATTAAATACTCCCCTTTGAATAACGTTCCCCCTAAAAATTTGAACACCCCCTTTGCAAAAATTTAAAAAACCACCTTTTTAAAGATTTAAAAACACCCACTTGGGGCTCGGTGGAGAACGAGTTGGGTGTCCCGAGGTGGGTGACCGTTGGAGAGGGGCTCAGTGGGCAACATTTCATTGGGAATGGGCCGAGCTAGAGGGATCCCGAGGGGAGGAGACCAAGGTGAGGAGACCGAGGTGTGTGGTGGGCTCGGTCGGCACGTGGAGGAGAATAGGGAGCTCAGAGTGGGGGATAGAGTGGGGTTGAGGAGGATAGGCTCGGGGTGATCCCGAGGAGAGGTGACCACACTGGAGAGAGTGAGCCATTGAGGACAGGCTCGGTGGTCTCGGTCGGCATATAGGGGAGCAAGAGTGAGCCATTGGAGACAATGACAGTGTGGGGGATGAGCTGGAAATGGAGACAAGGCTCAGAGACGGAGTTTGTGCGTGTAGCAGTGAGTTCGATCTAGAGCCAAGGTCACGAGTAGTTTGGAAGAGGAGTCTCTCCCACAAACAAACCGCATCCACACACAGAGGAAACTTGACTCAACTTGCCAAAAAATGACCGGTCCACACAATGCAAGGGTTGAAAATGAGTGTGTTGAGATTTAACATAGGCTAAAAAGACTTCAAACGAGCCAAGAGAGCTCGATGGAGAGAAAGGATTTGGATAGGTAGGTAAAACATGACTTGGACAGAGAAAATAAACTATTTTGAGAAAAACAACGTCGGGGGAACTCGGTTCATGGCAGAACAAGCAGAGAAAGTAGGAAGAGGGAAGCTCAGAGGAGTTGGTGGTAACCTCGTAGGGCTATAAAATGACTATATGTGCATGTTTGAACACGAGCAAGGAGCTCTGTTGAGAGGTGTTAGAAGCTCGAGCCAGGCCATAGTGAAAAACATGTCCACACGAAAGAGTAGGAGGAAGAAGCTCAGTGGAGGAGAGAGCTCATGGCGAACTGAATGAGCTTAATGGAGAGCATAGGATCCCGGTGGTGAATGGAGAGAGCTCGGGGCTGAGCACAAAAACACCAAACACCGAAACCTACAATTTTGAACCTGAATCTGCTAAACACCATGAAAACATAGAGAGCCAAAAAAATAGAGATCTACATTTTTTAAGTTTAATTAATATGAAAAAAACAGAAAATAAATAACCTCTATTTTAGCTAACCTGCTAAATTTAGCTACAGTTAGCCAAATGTAGCTACAAAACCCCTAAAAAACTCAAGGATATCTGCACATGCACAAATAACACAGCAAAACTGAAAAATTTCCAATAACATCTTGTTAATAACGTTAGTAAGGAAATACAAAATCTAATGATAGAAAGAAAACTTACACGAGGAGTAAAAAATAACGAAACCAAGAGTAATCACAACTCAGATGACGAATGCACATTTACCTGATCTCAACTCTGATACCATGAAAGAGTTTGCGAGAATCGAATCGGAAATGATACACCATGAAGAAGCTGCACTCTGATGGAATTGAAGTGGCTCCAGCATAATCGCAAGGAAGAATCGATCAATCAATGGAAGAGATTTCATAACTGAACAAAGCTTGCACTAGAGGGAAAATATAGTAGAGTGTCTTGGCATCCTCATAAATGTCAAATGAATGGATACATATAGGTTGTCGAGTAACCCTAGTGCATGACACACAAGCTAACCCTAATGACATCACCCGTGTGAGATGACCCTCCATATGTGAGTGGACACATGGATCACTCACACCAATAGAAATCACGGATGCCCTAAATGACATCTCAGAAGAATTTGATATTGCTAATTGTAAATTCTTCAATGAAAACATTGATGCTCTTCCTAAAGATCAAATTAAGAGAAATTTCAAGGATTTGATGAAGCATGATGATGAGGTCACCAAAACTTTCAATAGTGACTCAATTGACCAATTAGTCTTGTGCCCAAATTTCATAGGAAGACTGAAGAAAGTTACGAATAAACTTCGAAGAGTGCTAGCCAGGATCACAAAGGATATTGAGACAACAGATGTAGTGAATCACTATGCATGTGGGCCTAGAGATGAAGAGATTCACGGAATCATCAAGTGCTTCATTGAGTATAAGCATTGAATGGCTTTATGTGAAGGAGAACAATAGAAAATTGCAGAAGGAGAAGGTGGATCTGAACTAGGCCAAAGTTGAGCTACCACGAAAGGGTCAAATCCAAGCTCTGGATCGGTCAAAGTTGTAGGGTTGACTGAGTCAAACCCTTGTAACAAATTAGCTATTTTCATGGGAGCATATTCCCTTAATTTAATGACATTTATATTTTTAGAAAAATGTTAGTTATGGTCCCAACTGTAATGGCTCAGCCTAGGAACTTATAAATAGTTGAATTCTTCAAGTTAGTAGATATAAATTATTTTTGGGAGGAGTTTCTCTTCAAAATTGGAAGAGTGCTTCAGAGATTCTAAGAAACATTTTAATTATATTCAGAGTGGCACCTTGCTATTGAAAATTTAATTTATTGTGTTGAATGGTTAATCAATGTTTACTTTGTGAATTTATGATTCCTTAGTGTGAGTGATTATCTTACCTTTATTTCAGGTTATCTATTTCATGTTGTGAAGGAATAATGTGATTATCTTTTACATTAGTTGTGAAAAATTTATTTTCCTTCTGTATTAAGTTATGTCATCATTATCCCTAGTTGTAGAAATAGATATTTGACATATGCATGTGTGGTTTCCTCACGATAAATTAATTATGTGATTGAATCCAATTCAATCTATCCTTATGTATGCTATATTTTAATGAAGGAACATACACCCTTTGTTTGTGGTATTGTGTATCCTTTCAAGTGATGATAGGTGAAGGTGGTCAGTGATGCAACCATCCCTCCTGCATTAACCCTTCCAGATATTAAACATCCCTTAATTTGGTGCATCACCACCTTTAGTATATTTTTAGTTCTGCAAAATCTCTTTCCTTAAAACTCATGAAGATGTTAGCTTAGGATTATATGGTCATTTTATTACATTAGGAGTAGTAAAGCATTCAGTTTAGGAAGAGGAAGACAACCTTCTCTAGAGGTTCACCTCAAGCCCAAGTCCCATAGCTTAAGAGGTGATCCCGTGTGTCCCAATCACACCAAACATTCTGTTCACATTTTGTCCTTTCAGAGGGTGCAGTGATTTGGTGAAAACAACTTGAGAGATAACCTAATGATACCCAAAAGTAGGGATCCATAGCCAAAAATCCTAGGGTGCTACTTTTTAGTGATAATAGTTCTGGCATGCCTAATGGGACAAGTTTGAAGAACCTTACCACTTCATTTCATCAATTTGGTGTGTTCTTGGTGAGGTTCAACCTTTGGAGGCACATACAAAGCACATCTGGTGACTCCATTGTGGTCCTTATGACCCATTCTCTGAAATTACAGACCTTTCTTCCATCCATTTCCATCCATTTTCTTCCCATCTCTTTTATTCTCTTTCATTCTATGAAGTTGTGCAACCATGGCTTCATTCCCGCAGTGGAATTCACACTTTCAAAAGTACAATTAGCCTCTAATGAGCCTCACAACTCCTCCAGATCAGCACTATGACCAGATTCAAAACCACTATGCTTCCTCATATGAGAAATGCCAAAAATAGTTTGGCTATGGAACCTATCAAGAACACGAGTATGCATATGTTGATAACAGTCATATGGAGAATGCTGGTCTATAGGAGAAGATAAAAGAATGGATACTGGCATGGTTCAATCTCAGGCTACAACATAAATGAAGGTATTTAGGATTGGTTGTAGGGAACCTTTTCCATGGAAAGGCCCTTTTTAAAGACACTATAGCCCACAGGAAAAGATGGATTTCATGGCTCAAATTCTGCCCCAACTATTACAATGGATCAAGGGTATTAAAACATATGAGAAAAGTGCGAGATAATCTTTTCAATGGATAAGTCAATCACCAACTCCTTGTTCTTCTTTCTCACCTTCCCAAGCCTTATCATTTCAAAATTTTCATGATTCAAGATCATTGTATGCTGCTCCAAATGTTGAGTTCACTTCCCCATCTTCTAGCCTTCCATCCCATCTTGATTCTTCTACCAAGCAGTCATCCCCTCTAAAAATGAGGTTCCACTTCCTTCTCCACCAAAAAAAGTTACAAAAACGGTTGTAGCCCAACCCAACCGTCGTCTTTCTATCTCCAGTTTATCTTGGGAAGGAAACAATACTAAAACCAGCCAAGAAAAATAAGAAGGAGAGTCCAATCAAGAATAAATAATTGAGGATTTTAAAATATGGGATCTTGGATTCAAGATTGATAAGATCCCCGTGCTAGTTAAACCTATGAAGAAGATGGAGGTCCTTCCACATGTGGAGGCTGATTTTACAGAGGAGCAAGAACAAGAAGTAGATGATCAACGATCTCTTTACTCTAAATGTAGTGTGCATATTGGAAACATATTCTCAGAGGTTGCTAATTCATCTCATCTTACAAAGTCAAAGAAAGAAGAGGAGCATATGCAAACAAAAGAGGAAAAGATCCCTAAAGTGCAAGATGTTTCGATGGAATGTAGTGACCCTCATTGTCTTGGATGCCTAGAGCTTGCTACACTATTGGAATATTGTATTGAGCCAGCAAAACCATCATCATCAATTAAAACCAACCATGAGGAGCCTCATGTTATGGAGGAGAAAAAATCAGATTATGAATCTATGGATGAAGAAGAGATCATAGGAAGCTTCTTGCTTTCTTTTGATGGTGAAATTTTAGATTCTTCTTCTATTACATCTTTGCAAGAATATGATTTTGTGGAGGAGTTCGATCTCTTGAAATTTATGCTTGAGGAGGTGAAGGAAGATGATGATAACAAGGAAAAATCAATCATCATAGAAAAGGCAGTTTTGGAAGAGGAAACATTATTTGTAGAGGCAGAGCAACATTTAAATCAGCCAACAAGAAACAACCTTCTAGAGGGTCTGCAAGATGACTCTATTCATGGAGTGTAGATTCAAAGAGATGGGAAAATCAAAATAATCATCCCATTGGTTCCCAGGGCCCCATGCCCAATCAGGGATTTACCTTCATTGGAGCTAAGGGAGAAACCAACACCAATCATGCTCACTTTAGAGCATGGGGATGATCTTCAATGCACCAAGGATCAGCTATAACACTTCCAAGAAAATGATGAGCATCTTAAGGAGGTATTCATTTTGTTTGTTAATACTTTTGGTGGTTGGGTGAAAAATAATTTTCCACTCTTATTACATTCCATGTCCATTGCTAAATTAATTACATGGCCACACTTTATAAATAAGGGAGCCTATTTCTCCCTACCTATTGTAGGATTTATTTAGCTTTTCCTTGTTTTAGTTAGTGTGGGAGTAGGAGTAGGTTTGTTTCTAGTGGAAGAAGTGATTTTGCACACTCTGCATGT
Source organism: Taxus chinensis (assembly GCA_019776745.2). Lineage (NCBI taxonomy): Eukaryota > Viridiplantae > Streptophyta > Pinopsida > Cupressales > Taxaceae > Taxus > Taxus chinensis. The sequence goes on along the minus strand of CM034146.1, from coordinate 59,902,970 downwards.
CTTTCTTAAGGAATGTATGTTTTGATCTTTTGTATATAGTTTTTTTCGTGTTACTCCAGGAAGTACAGTGCATTAGACCCTTTAGTTGTTGTAGTAAGGAAACTCATAGTTGCATGTAATAGTTGAAAAATACAAATCAAGCAAATTTAGAGCAACTAAAATCACTTATGGAGGAAATATTGTTGATTCTCTCCAAGAATAGCTACATCGCCCATGAAAGCAATAAAAAATTAGCTAACAACCCAATTTAGAATCAGCTCCATTATTCAGCGTTGAGGATTGTAGCTGTGAGAATGAGTGAAATTAAATTTTAAGATAATTTTCTACTCTCAAAAAACAAATTTCAATATTTTCTTATTGGCATTGGAAAATGTGAGGAGGGCAAGGAAATTCTAGATACGAGAAGTAGCATTCCTAACGTTTTAGGGTCAATAATTTCATAATTTAGATAAGCTCATGATGATAATGTAGACTCCATGCCTAATGGAAAAAAATAGGCAGTTGGTCATGCTCCATTTAGCAAGCTAATGACCCTTGTGAGTCACGAAACTGTTATCTAATTTCACAACCTTGGTGAAATTTGATAACTAGCAAGCTTATTGTGATAATTAGAAAAATGGCCCACATGGAACAAAATGGAAAACATGCCTCCTGGCATTTTCTCACAATTACATGTATCTAAGGAATTACATAAAGTGTTCAGGAGGGTGTAGATTTCAAGGGGATAGCTCCCAAACATGGATTCAACCCACCGAGCTCATAATTGAGCTATCATGACCTCCCAAGTGAGATATTTTGTATTAGGTGAGCTGAGATAATGCTTTGTTGGAAATTAGTTGGGTAAGGGTCATTGAACTACAAAAATATTCACATAGACTGAGATCTACAATTTTTGGGCGAGCTCTTTTCACAAGGGAAAGATCCCAAGTTGCACTAAGCTATTTTAATGATGTATGGGCTCGAGATAAGAAGATACGTCAAATTTCACATTGGAATGACCAAGATGTGTCAAAACAGAGTTGTGCGTATAACCCGCTGATATCGAGGGAGCTCGAGATGTGATGCTTAGGGTTCAAGGAGTAGGATAGCACAACGAAGCGAGGAGATTTCAATTCACATGGCAAGGAGAAATTTATTTTCAATGTTGGAGAAGCGTTGATATCTTATTGATGGAGGAAAATTTGTTTTATATGAAGATGCCCTCGAGTTCAAGGCCAAGCCAAAGCCTTTGTTAATCATGCTCTATGCAAGAGAATGAGCCCATTCAATCCAATGAGGTATGTGTTGTGGAAGGGTGTCGAGCTCTTGTGTTAGAGAAAATGTGGAGGACTTGACATGTTGAGCTTGAGCCAGTGGCGAGTCTTAGTGCAGGCCCATACATTCATGGAGGTGAATAGCATGGGGTTTCCATGTGATGGCATGATACAACATTAAGAGGTTGAAGCATAGAGGAAGCCCTGAAGATGCGTGGGGCCTCCATGTGGAATGACAGAGGTATGTGGGGATATGGTAAGTCAGTAGTTGGAGTTAAAGGAATGGGTCTGAGCCCAAAATTATAGGTGACAAGGTTGAAAATAAATTGATACCAATGCAAGAAGTGAATAGGTGAGCCCACAACCAAATGTAAAGAGGGGAAGTGTTGGGCAGTGTTAGGCTGAAGTACTTAGCGATCAAGCATAAGGATTAATCACCATGTTTAAGAAATAGGTTGGTGCCAACGTCTAAAAAAAAGCTCGAGGAGGCAGGGAAAGAGCCAACTCGGTGAGTCAAATGCCAATATGACATTACAATGATCGATACACCAAACACCCCTTCCCGTGTCAAAAAAATGAAATTAGAGATGGGCCCACCATTTTTTCTTTAATTCCCTTGAATGATTAAAAGATATGCATAATATTGAAGAAAGGGGAAAATTATTAAAGTTATCTTTTCACAACCAAGAATTAATTACACAATCCCGTACGTTACAAGTAGACCTGGTAATCCCAAATTAGCTGTGATCACTCAGATGGCCATATCTTGAGCATTTCTCAACAAAATCACACAAAAGTGGCGTCATTTGAATCATGATTCTGAACCCGATGCAAAAAATTTAAGAAATCTAGAAATTAATGAATATTTGATAGTGTATTTCTCAAAAAAATATCCCACTTGAAAGAGATCATTAGAAGGTGGTTGAGAATGTATTAAATGAGTATGGCCATCATTTTCTCCAGCTGCAGGGTATGGTGATAGCATGAGGAAGATTTCTCAAATCTATTTTCATGATTTCACCTCATTTATTACAACTTACAAGTTGTTGAAGGGGATATTTTGGGATTTCACGCTTCTCTCTTTCTCATTCTATAAATTATAATATGGGGGTCATTTGTAAGGGAGTTAGTCATTTTATCCTGCCCCCTCTCTCTTTCTTCTCTACTGGGTTGAATGTGGAGCTTAGACCTTCTTCCCAAGATTTGTAATGGTATTTTATTTCCTTTTTCCCACAAATTTTATAATGTGCATATTTATTGGAGCCATATAATGTTTCCTTTGATGCATTTCATCCATCCTTTACATAATTTATTGTCTCTACTCGCCTCTCTTCATTTGTAGGTTATACTGTACATATTATTGGTGTCTATTGCAAGTTTTGTGGAGCTATGTTTAGTGGGTAACAAATGGTGCTTTGTGTGAATCTATATTTGGCCTATGGTGCATTTTGTCCACCCTTTCCATTTCCCACCTCTCTCTATTTTTTAGTTGAATCCTTGGCTAACAACCCTCCTTTTCCGGTGTATCACCATTATTAGTGTAGGATTTATTTTTCATGCACTCTCCCTATTTGAACTCTTGGAATGTTAGATTAAGATTAGATAGCTATTCTTGCATTAAGATTAACTTGTGGTAGTTAGTTTAGGAGTAAGAGCCAACTTTCTTTGGAGGGTTTTCTCAAGTGCACAAGTCCCATAGCTTGAGAGATAACCCAATGTTACCTAGAAGTAGGGATGCATAGCCAAAAATCACAGGGCACTACTTTTTGGTGATAATAGGGCTTACTGTGCTTATATTGAAAATATTTCATTACATGCTAAACATGTCCCTAGGAAGATTCATAATTCTACATTTCCTATAGACTATTCACATGTTTTGATGGTACTCGTGACCTGCATGCTCATCATCTACACTACTACACACATATGATCTCTTATTCTGGTGATAGATTATTTCTTAAGGCCTATCGATACAATTTTATTGATGAAGCGTTGCAATGGTTCACTCATCTTCCCTTTGGGTCCATTATAACTTACTATGACATGGAGGATGCTTTCCTCCATCGGTTTATCATTAACAATGACAATAAGGTTACTTAGGAATACTTTCCTACTTTACATCAGGGCTCATTTGAACCTATCAATGATTATATGTTACGGTTCAATGCTTGTATACATAAAATGATATTCCATCCTATTGATCTAGAAAATAAATTTATTTTCTGTCATGGTCTGATTCCTGCATTTAAGAAAATATTGTAGTATGATTAATGTGAGTCATTCATTCTTCTCTATTATAAAGTCCTATATCTAGAGAAAGATCTTCGTTTAACAAATGCCATTGAACATCCACATACATATAATTCTATTATATCATCTAGTCATCCTCCATCAAAATTAGTTGAGCATCCTACACATTATCCACATTTTCTTCAAAATCAAAGAAATCAAGCTCAACCTACTCCACCACCACAACATACTTATCTTCCTCCTCCTTGATAGGTTACTTCTCGTTACACTCCAGCTATGTCACATGAGCCATTGTATTTCTCCCATCATGATAGACGTCATGATGTATTATTTTCCTTACTTGAAAAGCACCTAATTTGCTTACCATCCAGCCATCATCATCCAAAACACATGCTACAACATCAGCACAACCAACCTTATTGTAATTATCATCACATAAATGGCCATAGGGATAGTGAATGTGTTTCCCTTCATGATTGATTGTAATAGTTATAGGATAAGGGCATCATCTCCTTTGGCTCTCACTCGCATGAGCAATCTATCTCTCCTCTACCTCATCACAGAGTTTCTACTATAGTTGAGTCATCTCCTACACCTGGTGTTCAGGCCATGGTACATCCACCATCACAGTTTGTTACTCATGTATGCTCTCCACCACATCCATGAATTGATACATCATCACATCCATTACATTCACTTGATCCATTGCATTCACGTTATCCACCATATCACACATCTCCTTCACATCGGCTTTCACAACCCACCTCTTTCACACATACCACTGCACCTTCATTTGAAATCCAGTTCAGTTCATGCACTCATGTTGCTTCCATCCCACATGACTATACCACTTTGCACCACCTTGGTCTCTGGTAGGTGATTACTATCATCTCATTCCCTGATGACGCACTTATGTTCTTATGGTTCTTACATGACTGTTTAGGGTTTTTTTCTAATAACCTTTCATCACATGCTACGTCGTTCATTTAGCGCATCTAATCATTTCTCGATGAAGCACTCTTACTTTCTATGGTTCATTATTGACTGCTGAGGGCCTTAATTAAATGAACCTAATCATCCATATGCTGGGGGGCATAAATAATTTTCTCTTCTCACATTCATCATACTAACATACTATGACTACATTACATTATCACTACACACATTCATCACAACGCATTAGTACAATCATCATACATAATCTCTTTTTATATTCATTCTGCTATCATCATCATACTGACTACGCATTAAAAATTTCATTCAATAAACCTTACCAATATATAAAATCATCACTTACATTCTAACACTAATCACCAAATCATACATCATCGATCACATTACGACATCAATACGCCATAAAATAAGCTCGTCATATATAAATCACATGTGTCTATACATATACAACGAATACAATCACCACTGGGGGCAACTCCCCTATGTCATATACAACAATACTAATTACACCTCATCATCACTATCACTCTTCGGTACTATGAGATCCCTAGAACTAGATACCTCACCACTAAATTTACATCGTTGTTCGTGACCTCGATAGCTCTCCACTTGCCTACATAATAAGGTATTCTCCATAGACTTCTCAGAGAGCTGACGCTTCAAATCCATGTATCGTGTGAAAACATCATGCGCTAAGGGACCACCACCCAAATCCTCTTGAGATCATCAAGTCTCCTTGCATGCCTCATCCCTCTCACTCAGTAATACAACACACGTCACAACTAATATGGCCACTAGCTTGAACAAATGGGAATTCTCTCCTACTATATCATCCACTCGCTCAAGTATCCCTCCACCAAGTATGTCAGTAGGAAAGTTCCGCATCAATGTGAAGATGGATGTATCTACTATTAGGGGCCAATATGCATCACCTACAAAAACAATAACACAACGCGTTAGACAACCATTATCAAGCCATAAGCCATCAAAAAAATACATGACATAACTATATATAGATACTTACACTCTTCTACACCTACTACCACATTATTGGGGGAATGTCCTTCCCCCTATCCCACTCCTCCCTGCGGTAACGTTGCTACATCTAAAAATAATGGAAATAACAATACCCACCAGTGTTCCGCCCACCATGCACGGTACTCCTCTATGTAACCTACATCATCCACATTTATCACATCTATTGCCATGGCTGCCTCATCCAGCCCAAGAGGTGATAGATGCCTTGTTGTAGGCCCTGGTATCATTTTTGCCCTCCTAGGTACTCTATAGCTCTCAACCATACACGCTTTATAGTTCTTTCAGCACACTTTTACTACCACATTTGCACATTTTACTACAACATGGGATTCTCCAGCTTTCTCTCAGGTACACATCTCTATCTACTTTATGTTATCAAGCTTTCCACTCATGAACATAAAGTGGGGGCAAATGTAGTAAAAAAATCACGTACTTGATATTAAATTTATACCGCCAAATATGTTATTTTATACATGGATCTTATATAAGAAAAGTATTCACTAATGACCTATCCCCTAGTCTTGTCGTCAGTTAGTTGGTCATTTTCATCATTTATCTTGCACAATTGTCAGTTATTTGCACAATTATGGTCATCTATGAGGGATTCTCAGGTGTCATTAATTGGTCATTTTTCATCTCTAGTCTTTGAATAGGGTACCTAGGATAGTAATGGGGTGCCCGTAGGTGCCCCGATCATTCATTTAGGTGCCCTGGTCTCGAAAACACTTGCATCTAATTTAGAGTTTTGAGTTTGGTTTTTATACTTCTCCCTCTCATTCCCCTAGTACTAGTCGGCATGTCGGGTCATTAGTGTCAAAATTTGAGCAAGAGATCCCTATATAAACATAAAATACTTACTATTTTAGGGGTGGACTATCTACTATCAGGGGATAGCTATCTACTAAGGCAAGGGACTGCATTTTGGCATCATTTTATAAAAAAAAAAACATAGGAAGGGTTGTATTTATTCTATTTCATCCACCATTTGCATTTTACATCTAGTTAATGCCTCCAATCTTTACGTCATTGGTGCTAGGGCACCCTAGGCACATAATTGCAAACACAAAAACATATAACTACATTGGGTATAGAATGTAGTGCAACACTTAGTTGTAAGTCCACCATTGTGGAAGCTAAGGCCATTCTAACCCCTTCATATGCATATTTTGTTTTTAGGAATTTGATGCTTTGTTGCAGATTTGTGGCATCATCAGTGAGATTATTGCGACACTCAAGCGATAAGGGTCATGATATTGTGAATATATAGCGACACTATAAAATTCATATCCTGAGCTATTCAAAAGACCAAAGTGCCCATACTATACACCAAGGCACCCACAGGTTCCCCATTCCTCCTCTAGGCGCCCTAGTCTGTGCAAGTCACCATCTGCTGTAATTTTCTAGGTTGTTCTGTCACACTTTCCTTTTAATGCACATCATTCAGTTTGGTACTAACACACAATGAGGTAAGTTATTTCCAGGTTAGTATCTTACCCCATTTTTATTTCATTTCATTTAAATATCAAAATAAAATATTTAGCATCAATATTTCAGATTATATTATTTATTCCATTTCTATACTTGCTTAGATGAAATATAGATATAGGTATTAATTTTATATTTTAGTTAATTAGATGTCATCTATGATAACTTTTTCTCTCATAGCTAGCTTGAACTTGACCTTGGGAACTTTCTATGGCTGCCAAGATTGAGTGCATTTATAGAACAAGTCTTGAAAGGTGTGAATTCCATGCTTATAAAGGCGGAGAATAGGAACCAATGGAACCTCATCCAGAAATTTGTCCTAACACTTGAGTAGGGGGACCACCATAGAGAGTGGAGATTAAAAGAGAGGGTTTCCTAGAAGCCATCACCATTCACCCTAACTGTTCAACCTCCCTCAACTACTATTTTTAGCATGTGCATTTGATCACATGTAACTACTATTAGAACACTACTCAATCTCTATAAAAGAGCATGGTTATCCCTTTGTAAATCCTCTTGAATTCCTCTTATATTCTTGCAAAATTACTCGGTCAACTTTGCTACCCAATATTTACATATTGGAAGCTATATCTAAGTCAAATATATATTCATAGATTTTTAATTCTGTCATTTGGAGACCACTTTCAAGAGCACCCACAATCGACTGGAAGGTTTTCTTATGTATTTTGCTTGTCTTTCATTTTATTTATATTTTTTGTGCTCACAACCATTTTATTCCATATCTTGTTTACTACTGATTTTAACTCAATTAAAAGATTAGTTAAGTCAAAAAATTTAAAATAACTAATAAATTATTAATTCCTCAAAAGGGGTCTTGTGACCATTTATTCATTTAATATATCGACAAATCATACAAGTTATAAAACATTAAGTATGAATGTAGACAATGTCTACCTATACACATAATATAATAAATTGGCCATTCATAACTTTATTAATACCAACAATTCACGAAGTTGTAAAATGAATTTCATTAAAAATTTATAATTATAAATTTACATCAGGGTCATAAGCCCATCTTTTCATTTAGGATTTCATTATGAAATTTTTTAATACAAACAAGAGACTTATAAAAGGAAAGATCCTTTATACTTGTGACCATATGGTCATACTCATCAAAAGCATTAAATCAATCTAGATATTCACTTCATAGTTTCGTTATTTACCTCTACAATAGTTAGGAGAGAGAAATATACAACGGTCAGTTCGAAGGAACTGACATGAGACAAATCACTCATTTTCTATAGCATAATCATTATAAAATGATAATAATAGTCAACATTTGAACCCACATCAAATCATACTATCCTTCAATTGAATAACCAGTTAAGACAACAATAATAACATCATCATTTTATAACAATCTGAAATAACAAGTCACATACAACATAAAATAATTATCTTGAATAGCAATTTATATATTTAATCCATATTTACCACAATCTCCTCAATTAAAAGTCAAACTAGACAACATAATTTCAATTATAAATCAAGACCGATTCCATGTATTGATAACATTTAAATTTATTGCCAACTGTATTAATTTGTAGCAACTCCCACTGTGTATATACAAATAAATTTGTAGATTATTGAGATATCGTACAAAATTACCATATTGTTAAATTATAAAATCTCTCAACTCACTTACTAATTAATTTGCAAGGTATTGGTATTCAAGCGATAATAACCAAATATTTAACTGACTATCTACAAACATTCCAATCAAATTACAAAGAAACAATAATATTCCTAACATCCTGTGACAGAACTAAATTCCGAGAACGAACAAACAGATAACTAAAAATCACCTAGTCTATTCATTCACGTCTCCATACAAGAGACCAAAATATAGTTGATACAATATCAAAGTTTACCATATCCTTTAACACAGAGGACTGCTATGGGTATTATATAAATTGTAACACCACATGTATACATTCAAAGTCAAAAGCCAAAATAATTTTATATCTACTAGGAATCTAAAATCTAAAAGAAAGAACAATACACTTTTTAAGACACAGTCAAACTGGAATAACACATTTGTTATCCTCAAATAGATACAAAAACTAGGACGTCATTTCCTTTCCCTTTACTTATTTTATTTTTGAAATAAGCAAATCAAAATACAACTCGATGGAGAGTTTCCTAAAACTCCCAACTCATTTGCTTTACACAATACCGTTTACAAAGCATGAACCACTTATTTTTCACAAAATACTCACACCCAAGTTATATCTCAACCTACAGTCACTTATTTCATTATACAATTCTGTCATCCAAAAAGTAACAGTTCAAACTAAAATTCATGAATACCCAGATTATAGCTTAAACTAAATCACATAAATTAGTATGCAATTTTCGTGATGCACAAAATATGTATTTAAAAATAGGAATCGCACATACCCGGTTTCTATTGTACGTTTCAAACCTCAAAATATGTATACATTTCTAGAATGAAAATGATATACAATTCAATCCATTTCAAATTAAAAATAATGCATACCTAGTTCGTGTTTTACTCACGGTTATACGAATATGTGTACTCTTTTTACATGCAAGCTATATACTTCAATAAAACAAATATTATAGTTCTATATCCATATTCCACCATGAAAAAGATCAAAAACACCTAGTTTTCCATTATCATACTATTACTATCATGTTACAGAGAATGAGGAAGAAGCTCATTCCTGGGGTATGAAATATTTTTCTCAACTTGGCCCTTTTCTCTCTGATTTTCTTCCACAAGTCAAAAATAACAATATTAACAATGAAACATTCCTTTTTGCAACGAATTTGCACCATATCCATACTCCCAATCATTCTTATGGACATAAAAGAGACACAATAGAGGAAAAATACCATCATCTCCATGACCAAAAAAATAACAGAGCATATCCAAAACAATGCAGGACCAAATGAGAGAGAAAAGGAGAGATGCAATCATATTAGGGTTGCTTCTCAGGGAAGTTAACCATTCCCAAGAATTTATGTTTGAATTAAGTACTCATAAACCATAAACCCTGTCATGTTACTTACCATCTCATGTACCGAATCAACCCCACATTAAACAACCTTGCTAATATAACATTTCCCATTACTAGCTCACATTATACCTGCTTAAAATTTGGCTAATGTTTACAAGATCATATTTACTATGTCTTATAAACATTAGAATATATGGACAACAATTAAATAACATTAAGGTATATGCCTTCATTCAAGCAACATTATCTTATATACCACCTCTTAAACAAATATCAATTTTATATGCCATAAGCATATGCGTGCTATCTACTTTATTAAGTGGTTATATTTGTCATGTATTTAAATAAATATTCACATAAACCTAAACCAATATGAATTTCCAAGACCATCTAATTCATGGACCATTCCAACAATGTCAACTCATTCGAGCTAGCCGATTAAGTTTTATACTTATCACACACAAAGTTAACACAATTTATATATACACCACAAGATTTTATAGAACATTATTACAGAACAAATGATTTAGTAAGTGATTAAATAACCTTACTATCACTACCCAATAGGTGATAACATATATTTAACATAAATTTCAGTGCGAGCTAAGACTCCTGGCTAATAACTTTATTTAAATCTGCTGATAGTCTATTGACCGTCTATAAGATTATCAATTTTGGGACTAAAAGGAGCGGGAAGTTACACAAAGATTATTTTCGTCTACCCCCAACATGAATTTTCACTTCCTCTAATCATTTATGACCTTTCGTATTCCTAGGAGACAAAAGTGATCCTTTTTTCTTTAAATAAAAAATTCTCATTACATTGTTAGACTATAGGCCACTTAAATGAATAAGATGAAATAGTGATAATTACCTCCTTAACGAACAATTAGAACACGAGAGAGGGGGAAAGAAGAAGAGAGGGGTGATCAATCTAATGAAGGAGAGGAATCATCTGCAAATGAAGAAATGAATGCCAATAAACCTTGCAAGAGTACACTTGGAAATATATCTTTACCTTTAAATTCCTAGCCAAAGTGGGGTGCTACAAGTGCTACCTTTTCTGCTCAAGGAATGTGAATGAATCTCAAAGCATAGGTCCAGGTCTTTGAAGTACTACAAATTCTCTTACACTGATTGAGCCAAACTTGATGATCTTTTTTAGTATTGTAAATTATACATCTGATTTCCGTGAGAGATTCCAAAGTTTCTTCATTGAATAAGAAGGGATCCCCCACTTCTTTCTTGACCAATTTATCGTATGGTTTCAAAATCTCTTCCAGTGATGAAATTTATCTTAATGGAGGAGATCCAAGCCTCTACACATTATTTCTTATAATTTCCAAAAATTCTAATGCAATCTATATATAAGAATCAATATTGGATATAGCCTCATTCAACATTTCATACTGAGAACTTATTGTGCAAGACCAAATAGGGGACAAGTTCTTAGTTATTGAAGTGAATACATTTTTACCCATCAATAAAAGGGATTTAAAAGTACTCATATCTGACACTAATAGAAGTATGGTGTCCCAGTGATCCCTTTCCTTTTCAATTTCCTTCTTAGTCATCTTTAATTTTGGAGTGGTGGTGAGAGAAAACTCAAACAATGAGAGGATTTCTGGCAATAGTGTTTTCCCTTTCTCCATAATTTTCTCAATCCACCTATCTCTAGCGCTTCCTTGCTTTTGTGACATTGAGCCTTCTTGATCTCCATAGGGTCAAATATTTTGAGTGGATTAATAATCTCAGTAGGAGGATATGGAATTGTACTAGGATCTATAAATGACTTCACATAAGCGATGAGAGTTCTCACATTCTCTTACAATCACTTAATTGTCTATTTTTACTCCTCGTTCCTGGAAAGCATATGTGTAACATAATCCTTAAACAAATGTGCACCACCCTCATGTGTTTATTTTCCCAAATATATTTTTGTCATTTCGTAGTCTTCTTGAGTCATCTCCTCTATGGGTTTTACAAGTTTCAGCCCAAAACTTATACATACTTATTACTAGAAACACCAGTGAAAAATTGAGAAGTAACGCGAGATTTATTGCCTAATTTGGTCTTCACAATCCTTGAGATATCTTTAAAATATAGTGTTAATGCATGTTACACTATCCTCGTCTCACTCCTAAGAAGATCTTGGATCTAAGGAAAAGTTTTAGTTGTTGTGGGCTTAGCATTAGGCATGATGTCACTTTCAGGTTCACGATGGGGGATTATATCTTCTACTTAATGAGATGAATCAACTACTAAAGAGGAAACACTTGCGAACCGATGAAAAAATTGAGGTTGGAAAGGATCAATCTCACTTTTCTCAAGATCTTTCATGAGATTCTCAGTGACTCTAGTTTTCGTATGAAGTCCCTTGGGTTGAGATCCTTCAATGTTTTCTTTTATCATTTTTTTTCTCTTCATGAACTCCCCTGAGTGATCAGAGATCATGGGTTTCTCACATACCTTCAAGGATGAGATGTAAGATACTTTCCTTGAGAGAGTTAGGAGGCCACCAGACTCGATGAGAGAAATATTCTTTGTCCTAAACCATTCCCTTGATTTTGAATTATTATTGTAGTCCTCTCATTTATGTCACTTGACTATCTCATGTTCCATGAGATACTTGGAAGAGGTGTATATTTTACTGCTTGGTACTTTGGATCGAACATATCTGATCCATAATCCCCCACTCCTTCAATGTACCAATCAAAGTTTAAACTCCCCATTTGATCAATAGTCATTTGCATACGATCAATGTTCCTTACTTCATAGTCATCTAGGTAATTGATCTAATAATCCTCAAATTGGGGACTATGGTGCAATCTAGGGAGAGTGAATCTTGTAGGGTTTTCCCTGATGTCAAAATTAGTCATGGATGTATAACAATAAAGGATGAGGGAAGTTAAGGAAGCTTCAATATTTAATGTATCTGCAAAATTTTTGCATGAATATATTTTGAGGGATATGGGGAAGGATACACCTATCATTCCTACACCAGTTATGAACTTGAGAAAGCTGCCTACATAACTCAAAAATTACTATTTTATCACTAGGTTGTTTAGGAAGTATGGGAGGAATGAGATAGAATCCTGAAACCATGATGTAGGTGAAGGTCTAGAACTGAGTGAAGAAGATCTCATATTTCTCGATCAATGTAGCAGCTTGAGAGGATATTGTTAAATATGGGTTGCCTTCTAGAAGTATGATAAAAACATGTTAAATACATCATTCACCTTGACAAAGTCATGGTTACTCTCCTTATGCATGAGATGGGGATACTTTTTTGTAGGCCGATGCTCTTTGAGAGACATTGAGGGAAATAGTTAGGTCTTTAAAAGGTGTTGTGTAGGCGAGATCATATAGAAGTTACGATGTCATAGTGAAATTTATAGTAGAAGGAAAATGGAACTGCTGCTAATAAATATCGTCACTTATAATCTACCCCCAATCCAATACCTGGTTCCCTCCAGTGGCAATGAGGATGAATTGATCCATCCAGTCTTGAAAATCCTTTATCATCTCTTTTCCCATTACCCTGCTCAGTAGGATGATAACATTTGAGTAGCCTTCGTGGAACTCACTTCTTGACAAGATTTTAGGCACATGAGAAGGTTTACTACCATACCTGAGCTATGATCTGAATGTGTGGCCTTGTAGGTATGAGTCATTTTTTAACCATTCGTGTGATACAAAATATTTGGTGATGATGACCATACTAACCACTGGTTGGAGTTTACAAACACTAAGAGATACCCTTGGGAGTGAGAACGATGAAAAATGAGTTATCATCCACTTGCACTATTTTCGAGCTAGGTTCATAATGTTGTCCACATTTCAAGACCAATTTTATACTTTGAACAAATAGTAGATTTCCCCTAGTGCAAACAATCCACTGGAGAAGAGTTTGTTTTCCATTGGATCCCTTGGTCCTCTGAGCATCATATTGATTTAATAAAATCTAAATAGTAAATATAATTTTAGAGTCATTACTATGCTAATGTAAAACAAAATACAAATGTTAAGAAATCTGAATATACAACAATGTAAGAAAATAAGAGAGATAGGGCACTTATCTGATTTATGCTTATCTTAAAACATATATGAACTGACACAACTGATGAGCAAGCTAGGCAGGGTGTTCGAAGTGCTCGATATTAATTCAAGAATCTGTGAATAGAGCTGGACATGGACAAGGGAATTTGGGCAATAGATACCTCCTCTGAATGTTTGTGACTACACAAAGGGCCAAAACTTGATTTTTCGTATGTTGCTAGTGTTTCACTATCACTTCCTATTGATCACCTGATATTAACACTTAAATCACCGAGGTACTAGTAACCTGCAACAAAAACCCTAGGTACCTACACAAGCTCACAAAACACATAAAATTGGAATTAAAAATGTAATATATGAAGTCAGGCTGACCCCAACAATCATCCAAAGGATGAACTTATGACTGAGAGCTGCACTACATTCTAGACTTTATGTATTTTTGTGAGCTTGTGTGTGAAATAATGTCCTTAGGTTTCCCTCACGCCAATGATGCCAATATAACAAGATATGGATAGATAAAATGTAAATGTGTGAGATGAAATTAAGAACTTCCCCTTCCTATGTAGTGTATGTAAAGTAAACAATCCAAAAAGATAGTCCCTTTGATAGTGTGTAGATATAATTGCCCCTTAGAATTGCCCACCCCTATAATAGTATGTGTGTTGTGTATATATAGGGATATAATGTTTGAATTTTGACACTAGTGACACAACATGTTGAATAAACCTTGAGATAAGAATAATAACATTTAAAAGGCCAATCACAAATTTAAACAAGAACAAAGGAGACATAAGCGCTCAGGGTGTACAGGAGTGCCTGTGTGCTAGTGTCTAGAATGGGTGTTGGTGTCCTAAGGTAAATTATGATAGATGTGAAAAGACTAAAACGTGTGGATCCCTATGACTTGACCAAAATTAGGTGCAGAAGTGAAAGATGTGAGAGAGAGAGAGAGAGAGAGAGAGAGAGAGAGAGAGAGAGAGAAGAGAGACAATAGAAACAACTAAAGAAAATAGATGAACTAGGAAGTGTGTCACTAGTGAATACTTTTCATACTTAAGATCCATGCATATAACAATATACTTGGCATTATAGTAAAATATTAATATGTGTGTGATTTTGTGTCTACATTTCCCCCCCTTTATGCTATTTGACTGAAATTAAAGTACTGTAAAGGAAGTAAGGAACATACCTGTGAGAAGTCCAGAGAATCCCTATCGTAGAAGTATGCGTACAATATAATAACATATAATGTGGCAAACCATGGATCAACGTGTCGACCCATGTGGCATTAACAGAGATAGAGACCATTGTAAGGAGCACTTGGAGAAACATTGAGATGATTTATAGATTTTGGATATTTTTATTTTTGCTAATGGAGATTGAAGAGGCAGGGAGTGATCAACTCCCAACCCAATTTTGTAAATTTTTAAAAAGGGAGGATTTGGGCATCTTGCCTCCAGAGGAATATTTTTGGGGAAAGAGGTCTAGATTTACTCTTATCCATGACTACATCCCCAAAACATCCAACCACTATAGATAGATAAATACCATATTTAGCTCCATGGTTAGTTCTATGTTGTACTATATTAAAGAACCCATATAGGAACAATATAGGAAAGGTAATGACTTCTCATTTAACCCACTCCCATGGGTGTCCTGATTTATATAGTTGCATATGGATTCCACGTTAGGTCATATGGAAGTGATATAAATGTAAAGTGACTTCAAAGTTAGGTCATATGAGAGTGATAGTAACCGTGATGTATCTCCCAAGTTATGTTATCTGGGAGAGATAGTAAAGTATGCTATGTTATATTGATTGATTGATTTGATTCTAATAGTAAAATATTTCTCTGATATGTATGTGAGAGATTAATCATGGAGATATTTTTGTTGTTTTCCCTTAGGTTAGGTCCTTAGGGGCAATAGATTTGAAATAATAGATGTTTGAATGAGATGATTCTTACCTTTTCTTGAATAGTGTCAAAGACAATTTTGTGATAATGATGTATTAGGAGTATTGATTGATTGTATGGTGAGGGGTGGAGATAACGAACACTAAGCTAAAAGTAGAGGTGAAAAGATGTAATAAGGGACAAGAGATAATATAGAAGATGTTTCAAGATTGTGTGTGTATGTTGGTTAGCATATGTGCCAAATTTAAATATAACATTGTGAAACATGTACAATATGGTGGTAGGAAACATCATGAACCAAATGGCATTGATGTGGAAGAAAACAGAGTGACCAAGCTGAAGATATGAGTGAAACCGTGTGTCATGCATTAGTTAGGAGAATGCATGCGAATGGTAACTATAGTAAATGTGAATTGAAAAATGCTATATATAGTAATAGTAAAAAGTGAATAGTAATTTCATTTGTATTGTGATTGAGTGAGAATTGGGGCTCTAAGCTTGACGAGGTTTGAGAGAGGAGTGGTGGCCCTAAATTCATAAATGATCGATGAGCTAGTGAGTAAGGCTATTAATTTACCTGAAAGTGTCAATTTTTTCTAAAATTTAAACTTTTGTATTTTTGTGTGTTTCTGACCTAGGTAGGAGTGGCCAAGGAGTTGGTGTCTTTTGGGATGCCAACACCCAATTCCAGGTGCTGGTGACCTATTTATAGGTGCTCGTGACTTGCTCCTTGGTGTTGGCGATCCAGGAGAGGGATGTGATAGGGCAACATGAAATATTAGTAATTTGAGTAATTTTTGGACTATGATTAGCTAGTTTTGAATATGTATGAGTTATTAATGGAATATTTTTGTAGGTGTTTGTGTTACACAGAGAGATATACACTCAAGAGAGTTCTATGGGGGTCGGCATTTGAGCACATTGTTGACCTTTGGGTTATACTAAGTGGGACATACTGTATCATGTCGGCCAATGACACATAACAAGATTGAGGGAAGTTCCCCATAATATTCCTATGGTGACTATATTGTGTGAGAGATGGTGTAGTGATACATGTACCTTTTCGTTGCCTATTGGGGAGAAGATAGTGAAGCTGGAGGATGTATATTGTATATTGCGAGTGCCGATCATGGGAGAGATAATGCAGGTTACGAGTATTTTGGATTCCCAAAGATAAATGAGAGTAGAGAGATGTTATTTTACTGGGACACAGGTATAAATAGAGACCCATATTAGTCTAGATGCTATATTGAGATTAGGTGTTCTGTGGTTGCTAAAGTTCATCACAGTGGTTATAAATTTATCAGTGGCAGTAGAGGGTGGTGGAGTAGGTATATTGTATATGATGCATGCTATTTGTCAGTGCATAGAGGAACATGAGATGATATTTACATGGGCGCACTATGTTCTAGCCCATTTATATAGGGATTTATATAGATTCACACTGGAGGGCTATGGGGGTGGATTAGGAGCCACCACATTTTTTACATGTATGGGCATACGAGCACATTGTAATAATGAGGCCACTCAGTGAACCATGTGTTGATTGGGTGAGACTCGATATATTTTCAATGAGATAGGTAGGATCCCAGAGTAGGAGGTTAGTCATGACCACTTATACATTGATTCTTGATTTTATGGCACCAAGGTCCATCATATGGTGGCCATATAGAGATTATGGTGGATGGTTGGAGGATGGAGCGGAGTTGTGGTGCATCTGGTGTAACATGTGGCTAAAGGTTCAATTCCTAGGAGTGAAAAAGTTGTTCTAGGTGGAAAATGCATTGAGGGATTTTGGTATGGCACAGGATGTGCCCCAAAGCCATATGTATGGGTGAGAACTACTAGGGCACCGAGGTGGCTAGGTGCGAGGCCATGTCCCATAGGAGCACAACTAGTGCACTTGGGTCTATATGAGGTAGATGCAACCATAGGGCTGATATAGGTGGATGATGCTGGGTGTACCCAGGCCTTTAACGAGTTGTGGAAAAAACATCGATTTTTCCGTAGAGTAGAGGGTCATGAACCTTCCCCCGATGGAGATGGCCTAACAATGACACTAGCTAAGCATATGTATTATTTGTTAGTATTTTTTAATTGTCACTTAGTTTTTGTATATTGGTAAACATGTGTCATAACTAATGTTGTGTTGTTATGCTTGTAGGTGATGCATATTAGTTATTGATTGTTGATTCATCGATCTACATGCTGATACAAAATGTGCCTCGAGATGTGCTCATGGGAGGTGGGATGTTATTGCGGGTGAGCATGCCCATTTGTTTAAGCTAGTAGCTATAGTGGTAGCCACATGTACTGTGCTATTGAGTGAGCATGATGTAGCTATAGGAGGAGGATCCCTAGCTCAACATATATTCACGAGATATGTGTAGCTTTAGGGCTGATTTGTAGAGTAGTCGGCCAAGGTAGCCTTACTACGGAGGAAGGTGGAGAGATATAGATTTTGCGAACAATGACATAGATTGAGTGGTGAAGTATCTAGTTCTAGAGCTCCTGTGATTGTATATAGTGATAGTGAGGACTATATATAATATATATGTTTGTAGTGATGGATGTGGGGTTTCCCCCAATGATTGTATTTTGAAACTATGATGTTTGATGAGATATATATAGATGGATTATTGATATAATTGTGTTGTGTTGATGTGCATTTATATGAGATATGATGATTTTGGTTTGCATTTTCATTTGTGATGTGTGATATGTATGGCATAAATGATTAAGTTGATAAATGGATGATGATGTTAGATATAAATTGATAAGTAATGATTTGAAATATGATTATGTATTTAAATGAATATGGAGCATACAATATATTATGAATAGGATGAGATGTATGTGATATAATGTAATGAATAATGTGGGATAAAAATGTGTTTGAGATGATATGCAATAGTAGAAGATCAATTCCTTGCTAGTTCCAGAATGAGAGTTGTGTATGTAATTACGTGTAATTTTTATGAATAGGGGGAAGAAGAGAGATGATCCCAACGTATGTGTAGGAGAATTAGGTAAATTTATATAAGATCCCTCTATAATATAGAATGAACCATATAATAAGAGTGTGTCATCGGTAAATGGATTGAGAGTGTATTGCTAGAAAGATAGAAAGTGAAGAATGAACAAGGTTTGTTTTGTAATAGATCCCTCAACAGCCATGTATGGATTTGAGAAAACACAAGTTTGTCATTGGGTAATGAGGTGATCATATAGAAATAACCTACCAAAGATGGAGAGGCCTACAAGGGATGGTGGAAACATGTGAAGTGGTAGAACCATGAGTGCAAGAGCCAAACTAAATGTTAGATGAAATGGTACTAATGATGGGAGATGTAGGGGTAGGAAGAATAGATGCCGATGACTTAGGAAGCCAATGGGAAGTAATAGCACTATGAGGTGGATGAGATGATATCACGATGGATGAGATAGGTGGAGGGTGTGGATGGATAATGATCTTATGAGGTGGAAGAATGAAGACCTTAGAAGTGGGTGGAGGAGACGTGTGAACAGTGGTGGAAGCACTCTTATGTATAATTAGATAAAGATAATACTCATGAGAGTTAGAGACAAAGGAAATGACACCCTTTTCTTATAATTGTTGTAACTTTGCATGAAGGGCACAACAATCATTATCACGGTGGCCATTAATGCGGTGGAAATTGCACTATGGGAGATCGCGCTAGTGATGAGGGGGATGATGTTGATTAGTAGGTAAGTGGATTAAGTGCTTATCAAGTAAAGCACACAAAACATCATGAGGCTTAGAAACATATGGAAAGTGAAATAGTTCATGAGTAGGAAATGGAGAAGAATGAGGTGGATAATTATGTGGGGGAGGGGAAGGAATACGCTTGCATGGAGGAGGAGATGGTGACCATGGATGAGGCTCATTGGATGGAAGGGGAGATAAAGTAGTAGGAAATGGAGTAACGAAGGAAGTAGAAGTAGGAGGAGATGGAATAAAACGTGCTATAATTAAATCTTGTTCTAGATCTATAAATTTATAGGACAAAAGTGTAAAAGATTGACATCTATCATATGATAAATTTTATTTCAATGTAGGAATCAAGCCACGAAAACAAATGAATTACTTTTATAAATGAATTGGCTCAAGTAATAATTGATGCATGTAAGAATTAAATTGTAAAATACAATCTATAATAGGTTCTTTCTTTCTTTGTTGCAAAGTAGGTAAACGATCATATGTAGCTCTAGGTCAATTGTTAACTATATAGTTACTAAGGAAAACATCCTCCATATCACAATTAGTGCAAATAATCCATAAGGAAAATGAGTGTACCATTAAAGAGCATGATCAAAAAGACTATGATGAAAATATTTTGGGAGAAAGCGATCATTAGAATAAAAGGACATTGTTGAATGTTAATTCTTGAGATGAAAATAGGGGTTGCCGGTATCATCAAAACATGTAAATGTAAGCATGATAAAATCCTTAGGGAGTTTTTGTAATACCCTTAAAAAGTAAGAAACATGAAAAAAGGGTAATTTGGAAAACTTTCTAAAAAATAGCTCACTATTTGGGAAAATAGGAATCTAAAAATAGAAGGTTTCTAAAAATAGTAAATCCTCATCAATTGAAATGATCAAGATAAGATGAGAACATCATAGAATAAAATATTGGTAACATGCTAAAAATAGCAGTTCTGTACCCTACCTGCTTGTTGGGTTGTAGAAATTTCCTAAGTATTTGAAGAGTGCGTGGAGTGTTGAGGCACGTAAGAGGGACGCAGAAGCGCACACATTAGTTAGTTATAAAGGGAACACATCGGAAGAAGATAATTTTGGGACTTAGTTGATTTTGCATGACACAAGCTAAAAATAGGAAAAGCAGATGGAGTGCAAATCATGCATAAATAAGAGTATGAAGACTTCGTGGCTAAGTAAAGTGCTATTTTGAGAAAAAAAAGTGAAAGATCAAGGTTCATGCATAGTTTTTGCTAATAATAGGATTAAGATCGAGTCTAATTATATATTAATCTATTATTAAACTTATTGTAAAAGCATGCAGCTATTGGATCAACACTATTTTGAGAATTCATGCTATTTTTGAGATGCATGGGCAGTGAAGGGAAAGTCCCCACCCCTATATATATATTAGTTGATATATATAGTTTGAGGACCATGTATTAGAAACTGTATGTATTATAGAGTTATGCTACACTGATGTTCTAACGTGAATAAATTTCTGGTTACTATGATTATATATTCATCCTCTATTACTTGATGAATTAATGCAATGGATTATTGTGGATGGATATATCGTAATTGATGTATATGGTCATGGTTGTTGTATGGTTAATATAGTCTTAGTTATGGTTTGATTCAGTATGCTCTATGGATGTTATCTGATTTATGTTATTCTTTGCACCTAGTTACTTAATCTGTTAATGGTTACTATGATTATGCATGCTTACATCTTGAGAAGACAATACAACATAGGGATATGATAGCTTCACACAATTCTAGTGAGCGTTCATATTTATCTAAACGAGGTGTCAGTGCACCTAGGAAATTAAGGGAAAAACAAGACAACATTTTGGTTTTGTTGTTGGGACCTCTTTTCAAACCGTTTTCCACGATGATGGTGTATTGATTAACTCTTGCGGCCATTGAAAGTTGGGTAGATGAAGGAAAAGATCAGTTTGCATGAAATTATGGTTTTGAACCTGATTTCAATGCACACAAGTGGGTGGAAGAACATCTATGTATTGAGATTTGTGATACGTTTTTTAGCTTGTTTCCTATAGAATTGTATGAGCGGTTGTCTGTATATGCATCAAATTTTTTTTGGAGTTATAGACCAAGGGTTTGGATATAGGAAGCTTACCAGAATTTTTTGAAGAAGATGAACCTTGGACACATGTTGTGGATCATTAGTGGGATGGTGTTGTGTGTATTTATACTTTGGAGTACATTCTTTCTATGTACTTGTTGATGCAAAATCACAGCACCCCTGGATGTTGATTAGATTTCTAGTTTGATCACTCTAGCATCCAATGTGATTGCACAACATTGAATCCTTTCTCCAAGTGTGGGACTTGTAAAAATGAGAAAGGATTCTCCAGAGAAGGTTGGTTCCTATTCCTCTGTTTAGATGCACACGAAAAATGCAGAGGGTTTCACTCAAAGTCTAATCTAACTTGCCAGGGAGACAGGGTAAGAAGATGCATAAAAAATAAACCTAAGCTAACAGAGGTGATGCACCGAGGACTGAAGAACACCTATCTTGCCAATAAACATAGACCATTCAAATGTGATGCAAGATCATGCACAAATAACAAAATTTGCAGTGAAAGACCAGGAGGATGCAAATGAACACAGAGAGGGGTTGAGAATCATCCACAGACATGCATTACTTGCTCCAAAGATTGATACAATACACTACAAAATGCCAAGAGGTAGAGTCATGTTACAGTTTCAAATGGGAGGTAACTCCACCAATTCGCCTGATAAAGAGAAGAAGGGAGGAGAAAAACAGGAATGTTCGACCTTTAGAAAGAAGCCCCTCTTTACAATATATAGGAAGAATGAGAGAGAGAAGAGAGAGGAAATCCCGATCTACTCTAACCACTTCTAGGTTGCATTTAACTCATCTCATTATGGCAGAAGCGGTGAATCCTGGCAAAATGGTGGACTGTCTAGCAGAAACGGTGAATTGTCTGTTGTATTAAAGCTGGTTGTTGAAACGTCAGTTCTGTCTATAATTATCTGCCAAAGGCGTTTCTCAATTTTATCTCTCCAAAATGAACCAAAAATGAAATATTGACCCCAAAATAATGTAGGGAATTTCACCAGCTTTCCATTGATATAAAGAACGTGAAAATTTGAGCTTTGGATCGAAAGATATGGCGATTTGAAGATTTAGGGCAAAACAGGCCAAAACGGATTGGCGGGAAAATATTTGAGTTTTTCCCACGCTCTACCACTTGGATGACACGTGTCAGACTCTGATTCATCCACGGGTTCATTCTCTAAAAATTCCTTTCGGGCCTTTAAACTTGGACACGTGGCACTATTTTATTGGTTTCGGGCCTGAGGGGCGCACTTGGAAACTTTTTAACCTTCTGACACGTGGCAACGTTCTGATTCATTGGTGGCTCTTTTGGATTTTCACATCCCTCACGTACCTTTGGCCCAGCTGTCCCAAACTTCCTGGGAAAAATTCCTCCGAACCGCCTGATTCAGGCTTTCTTGCTCCTCTTTGCGGTGAAGACATGTGGCGAGATTTGATTCGATCTCGGATCTTTCAGATTTTCACGTCCCACGCGTCCCTTTGTCCCAACTGTCCCAGACAAAAGTTCCCTGTTTCGGCCAATCTGGTTGGTTCGCATCCTTTGCATACCTTTGTCCCCAACTGTCCTGGACTGTCTGGGACAAATTTCTCTGAACCACTCGAAATGGGCTGACTTTGCTCTCGGCCCCGCTTCGCCTTTTCGCGTCCTTTGTGTCTTTCACATACTCACGGCCCAGATGTCCCAGACTACCTGCACAACAGTTAGTCAATTTTTTCACCTTCGGTCGGTTCACCCTTTCGCGTCCCGCGCGTCCCCATGGCCCGGATGTCCCTTTGCCGCGCGGACCGTTTGGCAGTTTTTCGGCCGATTCGGGCCCCGACGTCCCAACTGTCCCTAGTGCTTCCCCCCCTTAGTCAATTTTCTCTGTATTTTGGCCTCAAGCCTGGCTCTTTGCAACTTTTTCACATACTTTTAAAATGTTGGGTTTTCTTCTTAGGAGGGTTAGAAAGAAACCGAGGGGACCCTCAAAAATTTGGGATAACAGTACTCTTGTCTAAAATTTGTTGAGTTTGAATTTTTTCCATTAGCCTAGAGGATCTTACATTCACACTATTCCTTTGGAAATTAAGATCTTGATGGTGGTGTTTATTTTAGAGTTCCTACCTATGGAAATATAAACACACAACTGTGCACAGGGGAAAGATAAGGTGTAGTGAAGATGGTAGACTTTGAGGCAACAATAGAGAGAGAGGAAAGATGACTCAAATATAATGAAAAGTGGGAGAGGGAGATAACAAGAGAATTGATAGAATAGATGGATTTGAGGGAAGATATGGATCATGAAGGATTTGAAGCTCTCATGAAAGATGAGGAGCTGCAACATCTGGTTCTCCTGACATTGGGTAAGTGCAGTAGATAATCCCCTTCAGATTCTGATGAGAGCACGTCAAAGGAGGAAAGATTGAGGACTATGGGCGTGCATCTGATCCCACATAGAGACCTAGCCCATGTGCTTGGTGTTCTAGTTCCAAAAGTAATCATTGATAAGAAAGTGAGTGTAGGTAATCTAGTAGCTTCAGGTAGATATAATTTTCCATTGAATACAAAAGTGCATCAGAAAAAACATACACCTATGACAACACATACATCATCTTTGTTTGGGGCCCTATTGGAGGAATATTTTCTGGTGCATCATCTGGACAAAGTTTGGGAATCCAAAACATTAAGAATACATCTGGAAGTACTATAACTTTGTAGATTATGGGAGTTCAGTTTAGTACTACAATTGGGACATAAGGGCGTAAAATCATTGGTTCAGTGGATGTTATAGGAGGTGGATCAGGTATAACAAGAGGATCATGATAAAGTGGAACATGTGGTTCTAGTGGTGGAGGAAATACTAGTGGTGATTTTGGTTTTGGATCTAGAGGACAGGGCCCACATCCCCAATAACCCCTAAATCAACCTCAACAAGCTTATTATGATATGTCCCTCCACTTTCCAGAATATAGAGGAATCAAAGATGTTGCAAAGCATGTACACAAGTGTGATTTGTTATGGCGTGCTAAAGGAATCATAGCCACAAATAGAAAATAAAGTCAAATTTTTACTACTCTTTAAGGGTGTGCACATAGATGGTATAAATGTATGACTTGCCTCATAATGTGGTGGATTATAATGCTTTACATTATATATTTCTTGATGAGTTCCATATTCCAAAATTTGAGAAGAAAATTATCAACATGCTTAAGGACATTAATCAGGGTTTATCAGAAAGCATTCGGGAATATGATGCATATTTTAAAACCTTGTCAAAATTTTCTCATGATATACATCCTAGTTAGCATGCACAATGGTTTATCAATGGGTTGTTAACTCCATTCAGAAGGGTAATATCTCATAAGAATTTTGTGGATCCAGGTGACGCTTTGGAAGCAACTTTATGTGCTGAGGTAGTTGGAAGTGTGGACATTGGAGTGAGTCCATTTTTAGAGGCACATATTGCAGCCATTATAAAACAGTTAGAGAATATCTCTATTAATTAAACTCATAAGATGTGAAATGGGATATGGTGTACATATTGTGAGGTTGGAGGAAAAATTGAGGTTAGCTTCCCTCACAATTCGATGCGTGCCATGTTGTTAGATTGCAATATTTTTCATTTGGACCATGATGCAAGTAGATTTACCCACTTACAATGCGTGATCTAGAAGAATGTGTTTATGTGTTGTAAGATTTGTAATACTCATACCCACGACACCATAGACTACATATTGATTGATAATATCCATGAATCCATTGAGACTGGTGTGTGCAAGACTAGTGTAGTAAGTGGATCTAAGGAATATGGAGAGTAACATAATGAAGGGTGCAATAATGGGGATAACAAGAATAAAGGATTTCATGGAGGATCTAGAGGTTGAGTTCATGGTGGTGGAAGAGGAGTTCCTAGAGGAACTTATTATACTTATGGATCTCCTTATCATTATCAGCACAAGTGCCCTATAAATGTGGTTTTCTCATGGTGTAGAAACCAACATAAGTTTGAAGAATGTCCCAACTTATATGAGCATATGAGCAAACAACACAAGCAAGACAAGGGTGTGGGAATGATTAAGGTACAATATGCAATTGAAGATCAATGGATGTCAAAGGTAGCACCTACCCTTGAGTTACAACCTATTTTAGTTACTATACTACACGTGCTGAGGCTGCGCATGCACATGAACCTCTGAAGCATAACATAACTATAACTAATCAAGAAGTGATTAATGCAAAGTAACCTGATGCTACACATCATAAAAAGGTTTACCAGGAGACTATGGACATTATTAGGGATCTACAAGGAGAGATTCAAATCCTTAAGGAGTAGGCATGCGTGATGGAATGAGAAAATAAGGTTGAAATCCCATGGAAGGACAAGGATGACGTAAAGGAGGTATGTCAAATGTTATGCCAGGAGAGCATAATCTATTTGTTAGGAGAGTGGTTGATAGAAAAAGTACCGCACACAGGAAATGAGCACAAGAGGAAGGTACTTCATGCAGATTTTCCTCCACATAATCATGAGTATGATAAGGAGATTACATTGAATGCGGTCATAGATGGATGGATTATGAGAAAAATTCTGATAGATACAGGTGAGGAAGTTAATGTACTCATGTTGGATGATTGGAATCATATGGGAAGACCACCATTATAGCCTTCTTTGAATGTGTTGTCTATGGAAAATAGAACTAGGGATAATCCTATTAGAGTTCTAAAGAATGTGACTACTACAATTCAAGGAGTCAAGTTTACTAGGGACTTTGAAGTATTAGAGCTAGCTGAAGAAGATAGTTTCCTAGCATTAGGTGGTCGCCCATGGTGTAATGTGAATAATACAAATTTGTGCTTCAACAAGGGGTACATTAGCTTTGAGAACAATAAAGAATGTGTAATTATACCTTTGAAACATGCAAAGGTTGCTCTGTATGTTGAGCGTTTGAGTGAAGAATACTTAAACATGATATATGTGCACACAATCAGAGACCCTAAGGTAATTGAGCCATCTAAGGAAGGTGTGATACACTAGGATGATGATCAATCAGTTAGTGATACCACAAGTATTGTTTTTGATAACTGGGTACATGGAATGTATGAAGGAGTTGGGAGGGAGATCAAAAACACCATTACTCACATGATCAGGTTGTACATGGTTAAGCGCTTGAGTTACAACCAAGTACCTAGGTATACTAGTGAAGGGAACCCTGAAGTATTTCTACGCGCCATGAAAGCACAGTGGAAGAATAAAGGTAACATGAGAAATATGCTAGTATAGACTCTACGTGGGATAGCCACACGTCGGTGGGAAACATAAAGAGAAAACCTATTGGAATCATGGGTAGTGAGAATCACTTATTATACTAGGTTCCTAAGGAGAAATGTACCTTCTCAGAAATGTGAATTCTATGCAAATTCCCCTCCCTCGCATCACATCCAATATTTTGAGAGACTTTAGATGGAGGGGTAGGAGGCCTTTCCACCATCACTATGGGTGTATAAGTTATAATCCAATTTAGGTTCCTAGCCACGTGCATGGTATGTTCATGCAGAGTTAATAAGAGACACAACTAATTGGTGAGAGATGACCTCAGGTTTGATCCATACTTTTGATTACTTTTCTGCCAAGCCTTTGGTTAATGAAGCACTATAGATTATAAAGTGCCTTAGTTTGGGAGATAACACGAAGGACGAGGAACTTCTATTTGATATGTTTTGAGAGTTGGATTTAGAGTTGCATCTTGACCTTGAAGATACTGAGGAAGAAGAAATGGTCTACACATAAGGAGCGAAGGAAAAGGGTATCGGTATGCATGATAAATGATGAGGATGATGAGGATAATAACCAAGATGTTAACAATATTGAAGGTACATGTGAGGTGATGGAAACATTAGATGAAAAGGAACACGTGTATTATGAGCCTATGAAAAAAAAGAAGGTTAACATTGGAATAGATGCAAAGCCTAAAGAGGCCATTATTGGTGATTACGGGTTGGAGTAGGAAGTGGCTAAGATTATTAAACTCTTGCGTGAATTTTAGGACTTGTTTCCAAGGGGCTATCATGAATTAAAAGGATGTACAAACTTTTTTAGGGGATATGAGGATCGAACTTAAAGAAGGTGTGTGCCTAATTTGGAAGAGGACATATAGGATGAATCCTAATCTGGTATATTTGATAAAATGCAAAGGAAAAGGAAGAAATTGATAAAATGCTCAAATTTGGTATAATTGATCCCATTGAGGAATCTTAATGAGTTATCGCCATGGTCATTTATATTCAAAAGGATGGGAGGATAATACTGTATGTGGACTACAGAGAATTAAATTCTTCATGTGTTATTCATCCTTTTCCCACCCCATTCATAAAGGAGATCCTTAAAGGAGTTGCTCGGTGTAAGATACACACTTTTATAGATGGATTTTCATGATATCATCAAGTGCACATAGCAAAGGAAGAGCATTAAAATACATATTTCACCATTGAGTGGGGAAGCTTGTAATTCACAATAATTCCCTTTGGACTTAAGAATGTGCCAATGGTATTCTTGTGCATTATTGTGCGGATTTTCAAGTTTTCATTCATAAGTTTTTACAGGTATATCTAGATGATTGGACGATGTATGGTTTGGTCAAAAATCATTGTGACAATTTGTGGCTTATGTTTGAGAGGTGTAGGTAGTTAAGAATCTCCCTTAATATTAAGAAGTGCATATTTGCATCACCTTTTGGCACTTTACTTGGAAATATAATTTTTAAGGAAGGGTTGTTGGTGGACTCAGCCAAGGTCAATGTGATCTTGGGTTTGGAGGAACCTATAAATCAGTGTAAAGTTCTCAAATTTCTGGGACATATAGGGTATTATAGAAAATTCACTAAAGGATATCCAAAGATTTCCACACCCCATAAGGAGTTATTGAAGGCTAAAGGAAAATTTTATTGGGATGACGCAAAACATTAGGTGTTTAAAATACTGAAGGAAAAGCTTACTATTGCACCTATTTTGTGCTTTCCTTCATGGGGAAAACCATTTCATGTTCATGTTAATGCTTCTGGAATGGTGATTAGCATAGTATTGGCACAACCAGGCAAAGGAATTGTGGACAACCCTATTTGTTTTTTAAGCAGGAAGTCGACACCAGTTGAACAAAATTATACAAAAAACTGAGTGCGAGGATTTTTTTATGATCTACATGCTGCAAAAATTCAGCCAATAATTGTTGACAACACCATTTATCTTCTTTACAGGTCATATGACACTTAAGTATTTAGTTAACAATCCTATTTGCAAGGGAACATTTACAGGTGGATACTACTATTTCAAGAGTATGATTTTATAGTTATTATAAAACCATGGAAAAGTAATTCAGGACCTAACCATTTATCAAGAATTAAGTATGGAAAGTATGCACAGAGCATTGAGGACACAATGCTTGATGTAAAAATTTTCTGGTTAAATCACATACCCACATATTTAGAGGATATTGCGGTATTCTTGCACACTAGATAATCACCTGAGGGAATGAATCCTTTAGAGAAGAAGCAACTTACAATACGCATGACACCTAACCATTTAATAGGTGGATATTTGTAAAAACTAGGCCATTATAAATTTTTGCGTTGGTGTGTTCAGGAGTATGAGTGTGAAGCTATTATGGAAGAATGTCATGGTGGAATTACAGGTGGTCAATTTACAGGGGATACTACTGCACGTAAGATTATGATGGTTGGCATTTTGTGGGAAACTTTATACAAGGATACTAAAGAATATGTTAAGGCATATGACCATTGTTAGTGCCTTGGGAAGCTTGGAACTAGAGATGAAATTCCTGTAAGACCTATTGTGAGTGCTGAACCTTTTGAGAAATAGGGTATTGAATTTATAGGTTATAGTTCCCCACCTGCGTGTATGACTGGCATGCACTACATTATAACTTACATCGATTATTTGACTTGATGGGCTAAAGCAAAACCTATAAAGGATTTGACATCTGCTACAGCTGTATGATTTTTATGGGAAAACATTATTAGTAGTTATGGATGTTCATTAAGTCTAAAAATTTATAGGGGAACTCATTTCTTAAATGAGATAATCAGGATTTTATTGGTAGAGTTTATGGTGGCACAACAGAAGACGACACCCTATCACCCACTTGCCAATGGTACTACTGAAGCGTTCAATAAGATTTTGGGAAAAACAATGACAAAAATTTGTGACGTTGGAAAGAAATACTGGGATGATAAAATATGTGTTGTACTATGGGAATATAGGACCACCTATAAAAGGTTGAATAAGGATGCACTATTTCAGTTGGTGTTTAGCGCAGAGGTTGTATTGCCTATTAAATTTATGTTACCATCCTTGTGTATTGTGTGTAGAGGAGGAATAGCTGATGAGAAAGATGTGGAGGAGCGCATAGACAAAATGATGCAGTTAGATGAGAGGCACACTATTTATCGATGGAGATAGAAGATATAAAAGACGATTCAAAAGTCCTGGTATGACAAGCATATAAAGAACAAGACGTTTGAGGTCGAGATGATGGTTTTATTGTATGATTCAAGGTTTGTACGTGACCCAAGGAAATTGAAATTTCATTGGTTAGGAAAATTTTTAGTAATGAAGATACTTGATTTGGGTGCTTTTCAGTTGCAGGTGCTAGATGGCACCTTGTTTCCCAGTTACTTCAATGGGAGTAGGTTGAAACCCTACTATAAATAAGGCTTCTTGGTGTTTGTAATAAGACAATACTACCACTTAGATTAGATTTCCATTTTTATGTGTTTCCTTTCATTGGTTCTATGCTTTGTCAATTTAGTTTTGTGTTTTGTTGTAATAAGCATGCTTATGCACATGAAGTTGATTACTCTATTTTGATTTCATGCGCAGAGGAATGCACACAATTTTAGTGTTGGTGGATTGTTAGTACGCACAAAAGAATAAATTGGTTTCTGCTGCAAAATAAATTATGAAGAAGAGTGTGCTCATGGATTACAATGGTAGTTGCTAGAGAGAAAGATGCTACAAACAATGAGAAGGATGCTGATAGTAAGAATTTTAAGGAGATTTCTCAAATTGAATACCATGCGTAGAAGGATGATTGCACAATGTAATGCGAGGTAGGCAACAATATGGGAAACTAATTAATGTAGACACAAATATTGCACATTAGACAATATTTAGCCCGACCTTATACTACTATTTAGAAGGTTCTCTAATGTACAAAGTACTAATTAATCCAACCTTTTGAAAACCTTTTTTTTATCCTTTTTTTTTCTTTCCCGCATATTTACCGAGACCTATCAGCCCATTTCATGACATTTCTGACATTTTATCCTGAAATCAGGGTGCCCTAGCCTATACAGGGGTGCACCAAGGTGCCCTAGTCCCATTCCAGGTGCCCCAGTATATGCACAACCTCTTCCACTTATTTTTTGGTCACTTCTAGCTGTTGGTAATCCTTATCTTCTTCTCAGTCACCCTTATTGGGATTTTGTACAAAATTAATCTTGAGAGCCCTATAAATATAAATTTATAAGACCATAATAAGGGTCCTAGGTCATTACATCTTATCACTACTATCACTCCATCTAGGGTTTCATCCATTGCATTAATTTCATACACATAGTGTTGTGCATTCAAGATATGAAATATACATCAAACACACTTCATAGGGGGAGGGATTCCATTCTATTCCATGCACTCATGCTACTTCCATAGCTACTATTGCTTGATACTTCACAAAGTGCAACTAACATGAGAGCACCTAGGGAATAACATGCACACACACACAAGAACTAGAGCAGGGCCTGTAATGTAGTGTAATGATCAGTGATAAGTCCACTAGCTTGCCGATTGAGGTTAGTTCAAACCATTCATATGCATCTTTCATTTTTCTATGGTTTGATACTTATCCTTACATTACGGGTAATTCTCCGGTTCATCTAATGAATCCATTGTGACAAACATGAAGTACTCAGAGACATTTAAAATCCATACCATATTTAGATTATGAGGATTTGTAGTGTCCTGAGCACCCAGTTTGTAGACCAGGGTGCCCTGGGGTGCCCTAGTACACTCCTAGACGCTTGTGTAATCCCAGAAAATCTAGATCTTTCCTTCGCGGGGTCTCTGAGGGTTCGTCTACACTTGTAGATTTTTTTCCAGATCTGTAACATTGTGCGAAAGTATTTTGTTATCAACTGAGTCTTTTCCTTACTCTTCTCTTGCACATTAGTGTTTCATTTCATCGAGAGTAGTTTATTTTAATTTATTGCATACTACTTTAGTTCATTTAAAATGTTTTAGTCCTCCTAACTAGATTAGCATTAATACCATAGATACCCCTTAAGGCCATCTAGGTAAAACCCTTATTGTTGTTAATCATTTTGGTGAACCCGACATCTTTTCTACCACCTTCTAAGGTTTTTTCCTCACATCCTTTTCTCTGACCATGTCATCCCCTTATCAAGTCATGGCCCAATATTTATACCCCACCTATACACCTACCAAGGTCACCAATATAACTACTACGACAGTTGACTTCCTGCGTGTCTGCACTTAGCATCCACCTCACTTTCTCACACCTCCACCAGACTCATCCATCAACATAGTCACTAATCATCACACTCGTATCAATCTAATGGTTTTTCCACCTATTTACATACCACCACAAGTCACATCTACCTCCCCATCACTTGCCCCTAAAGGCTATAATATTATTGACCAACTTAAAAATACACTAGCTAAGATATCCCTTTACGATTTATTACGTAATGCACTAGACTGCTAGACTATGCTTGAGGCTACTCTTCGTGCCATTCATGTTGAACGAGATCACTATACGAAAGCTTTTTATCATCTCATTTAGTCTCTTTGTATTTTACGTCGTTTGATCTCCTTTACAAATGATAACATATCACCTGCTGCCCATAATAACCCTTGTGCACCCTTGTTCATTACCGTTTTCATTAGTACTACCTATATTAAGTGTGTCCTCATTGACATTGGGTTTACCATTAATATCTGTGCCCATTCCCTTTTACAACAATTAGGAATCAATGATAGTCTCATCTCTCGTAACTCCACTCTCATCTATGGTTATGATTCCCCAACTTGCACATGCCTAGGAATAGTCTCCCTTCATATTCAATTCATACCTAAAACCGTTCTTACTAAATTCTACATCCTCAATGTTTCTTTTCAATTCAAACTCCTCTTAGATAGGCCTTGGATCCATGCCATGAAATACATACCCTCCATCTTACATCAATGTGTCAAATTCCTTCATGATGGTTATGAACATACTATTACCGCTAACCTGAAACCATTCAAATATTGTTACATTGACCCTGTCACTTCTATGCCTATCCCACCACCTCATCCTATTCCGTATTTTAACCTGGATAAATATGATGTCAGCCAATCTAGTGTACCCACCTCTACTATTCCTGCCATTCCTTCTCCTATTATATCTACTCACACTTTGGCTATTATCTCACCCACTGTATTTGTTCCTTCTAGTACACCACCCCCACCACCCTCTACTTATACCCCATCTATGAATGTTCTTGATAGTGCTATGCAAAAAGATGACACACATATCAAAGTTTCCACTGAGTCTAATGTTAAGGTTGATGTTGT
Organism: Taxus chinensis; assembly: GCA_019776745.2. Classification (NCBI taxonomy): domain Eukaryota; kingdom Viridiplantae; phylum Streptophyta; class Pinopsida; order Cupressales; family Taxaceae; genus Taxus; species Taxus chinensis. The sequence continues at coordinate 59,869,548 of CM034146.1, read as the reverse complement.
CGAACTCACTAATGAAACATTATAAAATAGTTATTTTATTCCTCTTGGTATGGACAATTCTTATTTTGAAGAAACATTTGTCACCAATGGCCTAGGCGAGTATTGGTTCAAAAACCCTACATCCACTAATGCCATGGTCCTATATACAGGCTTTGTTAATAGTGTTGACACAGTTTCATCTACCTCTCCACTAGAAGTAGTCTCATGACCACCCTTCACATGCACTTTATATATAAATAGGAAATTTTGGGAACACATTCCTCTTGATCTCTCTAGTTTCGATACTATCTGTACAAGTGATTTCTTACCTAGGTTCGACATGATGCTTAATGACATATTTCCACCTCTCCATTTGCCCCATCTTTATTATGGTTATTTCCATATTACAACGGCTTATGGATTATAGGTTTTTCACTTAACTGTATTTGTTACATGCACTCCCCATGGGTTACCATTTACAATTGGATGATCTTGGCTTGATTATATTGGTGGCACACTTGACCCACTTCATTCCTCACTCTCCTTCCCCATGCATTTCAATACTATCTCCATTGATAATGATTCTTATCCTACATATGTACCTAAAATTTTGCATTGGTGTGCTCATAGATGCCCACTAGTTGCTTTTACGGATGAAGAATATCCAATGAATGCTTATCTCCTTCATCATAATGCATCTTTATATGATCCACCCCATTCTATCACTTATCAAGTATCTACTGCAGATCCTTCTAGTTTCGATTAAGAAAATGATGATTTGCTTGATGGAATTTCATAGTCCCCTTTTTCCAAATTATCACTTGGGGTGCATAGACACTTTACATTCCTCCTATCATCATTCTAGCATGGTTGTGTGTCTCCTTCCTTTGATCACTTGCATATCAAAATATTTATCATGTATTAGCACACCCTCACCACCCAATGACGCACCCTAGTGCTTTGGTTCACACTAGACTATTGAGGGATTACCATTACACTGAACCCCACACACTGCATTACAGGTCATTATACATTTACATGCTATCATCCTACATTATATCTTCATGGCATACACTATACTAGTCATCATTATATATAAACCTAGTTTTTAATTCCATCCTCTCATTCTAAATTTACGCTAGGTCACGTTGTATATGAGTTTAGCTTTATCTTTTACCATCACTACATATTATACCTACACCTATTAACATATCTTCCACACTACATATACATACTACACGCCCACATTGCATTCCTACACCTTACCTATCCTACATGCTACACTAGATTACATTACACATGGGTCTAGTTCCACCTATCATCCTTCCTTCTACCATTTTTATACATTACTATCATTGCATTTATACATATTACCTATCCTACATTCTACACTAGATTTCCTTATACTTGTGTCTAGTTTTACCTATCATCGTTACACATTCTATTTATACCTACACATTTATTACATTCCATTTCATACCCACTGCACATTCTACAATACATTGCCTACACCACACATTCACATACCTTGGTCTTTTATACTATGTTTTTTTCTACACACTGCATTCACCACCCTATTACGTGCTTTAGTTCCTTGGTCCATACTAGAATGCCGAGGGTTTACCAATCCAATGGACCTTACCTACATGTGACATATAATCATACCACATTCATCGAACTAGTGAACAATGCTCTAGGCCATATTGTCACCCACACACATCATCACATATCATAGTGGTATACACCTTAGGTTAAATAACCACTCCCTTCCTTCATTCTACTTTATCCTCTTACATTCGATCATCACCTATTCTATTATCATTCTATTACATAATCCTTTATCCTACTCATCAATTAGTGGTATATGCTTTAGGATATATCACCACTATCTCCTTAGTCATCACATAGTGGTATATGCCACCTTCCATTCTTTCATCTTATAGTGATATACGCTTAGGGCTAAATCATCACTCTTCCATTCAAACAAGTCATGATATACACTTAGGTTATAGGGTCCACACACATCTTTCCATATAACTCCTCACCATCCACCCATTCTCTTATGATACAAACTTAGGGATAAATTATCACTCATGTGTTTAACAAGTCATGGTATACGCTTAGGTTATAGGGTCCACACACATAGTTCCACATATCTCATTCCCATACACTCCTTCTATAGTGATATACACTTAGCACTAAATCATCACTCCTCTGATCAATAAAGTTGTGATATACACTTTGGATATAGGGTTCACGTACATATTCTCCACATGTCGCATTTCAACACCATCCCATACACATCCTCATCACAATGTGTTAGATACAACTAACACTACTAGACCATTTCCTGATGATGTACTCTCGTTTGCGGTTCATTCTTGATTGTTGAGGGGGGGGGGGGGGGGGGGAAATGAACCTCACTACATAAACATTCCATCCACTTAGGGGAAATGTTGCTCCTATCATTCCATATTTCATTCCATTCCATCTATCCACAACATACTATCTTGTCTTGGTAGAATTTACTCTTGCTTACTATTCTTTTGCATGCTCATTATAATACACATGTTAGATTGCTTTCCTATATGTAATTATCATACACACATGTACATTCACACCTTTGTTTAGTTTGATCGAGATACAAGAATCTACACACGACATGGATGCTCGCCTTCTACCCTTCCTATACTAGTTATTGGGGGAATCCAAATTCATCCTATCCAGGTGCTATTGTTTCATCATTTTTTACTTAGAATCCTATGGTACTTGCTCATACACATTTTTGACATATTATTTATCACTTGAACATGCTAACGGGTGCTCCATGTGCAACACTTATTTTGCAGGACTATATGTTTCCATGACTACATGTTTTATTTTACTTGTCTACGTTGTTTTCTATTTGTATGTGGGATTTTACCTTTGCTTGTGTGCACACTTGAATGGTGTTTGTGGCCATGATGGCCTTTCATGTCTTACGACATCGTGAGTGATGTCCCATGTTTGAAACCCACTTTGTGCGGTCTGCTTGTTTTCTTATACACTACTTTGTTTGTTAGTTTTTACATTATCTGCGTATTTTACACGTGTCTTATTTTGCATGCATTTGTTCATAATAACACTTGTATTGGCTAGCCATCCCCTATTGTGCGCTCCATGGTATCTACTAAGCATTTCCCTTCCCCTTGTAGGGTAGAGTTATATAGGTTAGAGTGTGGTTGGTCCTGTTTTGGGGCCACATTATCCTTCTAGGGTCATCACATGCATTCCTAAAGAGAGGGTGCATCATTAAGGGTTTTATAATAAAACAACATTTCTACACCAATTCACACATAGTGAGTAAGTTTAGACCAGTATACAAACTCCATACATAATGGCCTTAACATGACATGGTGTCCTTTGGAAATTTTGCGGAGTAGTTACAGGCTCAGGGGTTATAGTGGGTGTGCTTCTCTAAACTTCTCCATCTAGTGGCTTCAGATCACCCAAAAAACCAGGATAGTATCGAGATCTCTTCCAATATTTCAGTAGAAGTGGTTAAAGGTTGGAGGATACAACATGGTTCCTCTCTATACTTCTTCAGCCATGGTTGTGTTAGATCATCCAAAAAAATTGCGACATTACAATATATCCTTCTATACCCTTTTTATCGACATGGATCAGGTGTAGATGTTCCATTTTTCCATTTACACTTTCTATTCTAGCGTATTTTACATTTTCACATTTTACACAACATTTTTTACATACATATACATTTGATTATTTGATCATTTTCTCCTTACAGGTCTGCCCTAAGAAACAAGAAGTCAAATTGGGGGCAACAACTACAAAAACAATGACAATGAAAGCAACACACTGTGATGGTACTTACCATACTAACCATGTAGGTACACTGCGTAGGATATCAGCTATACATGTGTTTCACCCTAGGTTCACTCTCATCACTTTTTATACACATTTTTCATTTTTAGAATCCATGCTCCTCCAAATTTTTCTTCTTATCATTCTACGCTTAAGTTTAGTCCATCAGCACATCTTATTCTACACTTACATGGTTATTAGGTATGCATCTCTATCTACTTTATGTTATCAAGATTTCCACTCACCAACATAAAGTGGGGGAAAGTGTAGACATAAATATTGCACATTAGACAATATTTACCTCGGCCTTGTACTAATATTTAGAAGGTTCTCAAGTGTACAAATTACTAATTAATCTAACCTTTTGGCCACCTTTTTCTTATATTTTATTTCATCTTTCCTGTGTATTTCTCAATACCTATCATCCCATTTCATGCCATTTTCGACATTCGAGCCTAAAATTAAGGTGCCCCAACATGTATCGAGCACCCAAGTTTATGCACAACCTCTTCCACTTCTTTTTGGGTCACTTTTATATGTTGGTCATCCTTGTTTTCTTCTCACTCGACCTTGTCGGGATTAATTACATAATTAAGCTTGAGAGCCCTATAAATATAAAGTTATAAGACCATAATAAAGGTCCTAGGTCATTGCATCTTATCACTATTGTCACTCCATCTAGGGCTTTATCCATTGCATCAATTGCATCCAAAAATTACCATGCATTCAAACAAGGAGATCTGCATCACACACACTTCATAGGGGAAGGGATTCCATTCTATTCTAGATGCACACATGCTACTTACATTTCTATAGCTACTATTTCTTGCTACTTCACAAAGTACGACTGACAAGAGAGCACCTAGGGCACAACACACACACAGACACACATACAACAGAACTACATTAAGGTCTGTAATGTAGTGCAACAATCAGTGATAAGTCCACTAGCTTGGCGACTGAGGTCACTTCGACCCATTCATATGCATATTTCATTTTTATAGGGTTTGATACTTCCCTTGCATTATGGGTCATTCTCCAGTTCATCCCAAAAATCTAGTGTGACAAACAAGAAGTATGCAGAGACATTTAATGACCATACCAGATTCAAATTCTAAGGATTTACAGTGTCCCGAGCACCCAGATTGCAGACCAAGGTGCCTCGGGGCACCCCAGTACACTCCCTGGTGCCTATGCCATCTTAGATGATCCAGATCTTCCCTTCGTAGGGTCTCTGAGGGTTCATCTACACTTCTAGATTTTATTTCTAGATCTATGACACTATGCGGCAGTCTTCTATTATCAGCTGAGTCTTTTCCTTACTCTTAGTATTCTCTTGCACATTAGGGTTTCATTTCATCTAGAGTAGTTTATTTACATTTATTTCATACTGCTTTAGTTAATTTACAATGTTTTAGTCCTCCTAACTAGATTAACATTAATACCCTAGATATCCCTTTAGGCCATCTAGGTAAAACCCTTATTTTTGTTAATCACTTAGTATTAAGCACAAAGGTTGATGTACATTAGCACATGGATGCACACGTAAGGAGGTTTGTGGCTAAGAAGTAGTAGGTGCACCAGAAGGTTATGACTGGGGCAAAAAAAAGTAATGGAAAGCACAAAAAAAATAATAAAAAGTAGAAAAGCATAATTGAAGCTGCATATGGTGGTAGGTGAGGAGCAATTAATGTCAAAAATTTTGAAAACTTTATTAAAAGGGTTCAAAAGATCTCATTATTACCTTGCATACTTTTAGTTTTTGATATGAGAAGTGTGATTTGAAGACCGAATAAGTGTGAAATGCAAGAATGATCGAATAAAGAAGTGAACCAGTTGAGATTTGGACATGGCCGTAACAAAGCTCCATTGGAAGGGTGTTCGAGCTAGTAGTAGGCACGTGGAAGAAAGGTTCATGCATATAGGGTTTGAGAAGAACATAATTGCAGCTAGGGAACACTAGGGCACACAGATTTAGGAGTTACAAAGCTTGAACTACTGCATGGAAGTATTGTAAAATCACCATGGCACCTAAGAGAGCACTTGGAGCATCTACTCAAGGTAAGAAGAAGAACAAAGTGGAAGTGGAGGTTGAGGTCACACTTGAAAGTATATTTTTCAAAATTTAGTACTGTGAAGGCGTAATTATGGGGAGAGATTGGGAATCAAATATCAAAAGAAGCAAGGTGAGTGATTACAATCACCGCACCAAGACAAATAAAGGTGAAATAGATAAGGAATTGATAACAAAGAAAAATTTGTGAATAACGAACGGTAAGCCCATCTATGACGATGAGAGGTAGAAGATGCTGGAGGAAGTTAGATTTTTACAAGTATATGATTTTCCATACTTTAGCAAGCTAGAAAAACTATACCAATGGTTAATTTCCAGAGTCCATAAGGATTTATTCTATTTCATAGGAAGGTGGGTGCACCTCATCGTGCCCTTGATCAAAACATTGACAATATTGAGGAGTTCGGGAACTAAAATTGGTAGTGACCTTAATGATGATAAGGGTTTGGAAGAAAATTCTACTGAGTTGGAATATGAAAAATGAGGGCACGCTATGGAAATTGAGAAGTTGGAAGATTATCCTATGATCAATATTTTTACACACCTCCTCACGAAGTTAAATAACCAGGAGCATTGGAACTAGGTAAATAAGAAGTGGCTCCATATCACCAAAAACATGTCTGAGGGAGTTGTATATAACTTGTCTGCATATATAGTAGAAACCATAATTGAAGAAGTGAACCAAGGAGATAAGACAAATTTTGGTGCTATTTTGGTATCTATTATGTTTTTGGAGATTGGGGTGCCCGATGGGACAAAGGAAAATATATGGAAGTTATCAGAAGAAAAGAAGTCACTTGCAGAAAGATTTGCAAAGTATATGTGAAAGGGAATTATGAGTGGTCCTTATAAACAAAAGGTTGGAGATTTGGTACAAGTGCATGCACGAGGCCTTCAAGCATGAATGGAAAATACCAAAGGACCTACCTACTGTGTTGGAGAAGTAGGCACAATTTTCAGTTTTCCAGCATTACTACATTGGCAGGTTCAGAATGAAGTATGGTACATTGTGCCATTGGTATAAGCTCCCTTATGCTTTCACCACATGGTAATTTAAATCTTTTGTAAATAGATTTTTGAATGCACAGAGATTTAGATTTGATATAGACAAGGTGGACTGTGAATATTACACTCTCAAGAAGAAATATGGTTATACAGGTAAGTCTGCATATATTGAAAAATTGATATTTGATGAAATTAATATCAGTTCCATGAGTTTTGTGGTTGGGAAACTTGATGCAGTTAAGGTATATATTTACCTTAAGCCAAAATTGGTCAATGGAAAGTATATTGAGAAATAATTAAAGGTCCCTGAGTTTCCCAAAGGGAAGCATAAAGTTGGAACTTTACAGGATGATGAACCCTCTCCCCCTCATACATATGAGGAAGAACTATAGGAAGAAGAGGAGGAGAAGGACGAAAATGGTGGATTAGATCATGGTGTATGAAGGTAGCCAACTATAGGCCATAAGAGGCAGCACGTGAGCTCCCCTCTGAAAGTAGAAGAAGAAGTGAGAGAAGAGAATGATGTTGAGCGGAAAAAAAAATTGAGGGCGGAGCTTGAGACCAAGGATTCAGAATATTTGTAAGGATAGATAAGATAGAGAGAACTAGTGCGGGACCCTCTCATCCTCATAAGAGATTGCTAAGGACATCTCCTATAAAACCAATCCCAGAGTAGAAGGTAAATAGAAGGCACAAGTATGTGCTGAGGAGAGAAAGTGAAGAAGAAATTTTTGATGAAGATGCACACATTGTACAAGATACACCTTTCGTTTATGTAAAATGATAAGAGGATCTTATAAAGGAAGAAACTCAACATGATATAGAGGTGTTTGGTGAGCGCAACGAAGAAAAAGGTTCCATAGGTGAAGAAGAGGAGAAAGAAAATAATATAGGGGAACCATCAGGTGAGCCTACTAGGTATAATGAGGGTGTGATAGGTGAAGGCCTAGTTCATGATACAAGGGTACATATTCCTATGGGAAGGTGGTATGAGAGGTAAAAGAAAGAAGATATGTGTAAGACACTAAATTGGGGTATGCAAATGACCCTTCAAAGACCATTCGCGCTATATTTCAGAGCACACTTGACCCTAAAAAATTTTCATATATGGGAATTGATGGATCTGTAGGTGGCAAATATGTGCAACAAAGAAGTAATAATATTGAAATATGAAGACACACATGGATGGACCAAAATTTTATGTGAAACAAGAAACATGTGTCTGAAAGAAAATGAAGAAGGGGGCCCAAGCCATGCACATAACTGTGAAATTGACCGAATTAATTGATGAACATAAAAGTAATGTCTTGAATAAGATGGTGGCAGAAGTGGCTTACATGAACATTGATAAGGCGGGATCACTGTAGACATTTATCGAGGATAATGAGATTATGAAGGAAAAAATTATGACATTAAATGAGGCACGAAAAATGGCAGACAAGCAAAAGAAATATCTTCTAGATTTTTCTACAGAGATTGGGGGTGAGATACTAGCAGTACGTCTTGAATTTTATACACATAAAAATAAGACATATCCACCAGCCTTGCGTTTTCTACAAGATTTTGTTCATCTTATGCTTGGGGAGAAATTGGTTGTGTAGGAGCAGAATCAAGTACAAGTACATGCCAAAAAGGAAAGGAAGAAGAAAAACATAGCGCACTGGATCACAGAATATGACGCCATCCTCCATAAAATAAAGGATGAGTTGAAGAAAGCAGCATGGGTACTAAAGATTTGCAAAGATCCATAACAGATAATTAAGACAAGGAAACTATAAAAAGAAAATGAAGTCCTTGCAGTGAAGAAGGATGAGAACCTGGGCCAGGAGGAAATATTAGCTACAGTAGCAAGGAAGCACGACACACTTAAAACAGCCAAGGAATCCCATGAAGAGAGGATAAAAGATTTAAGGACGTTAGTTGTGTAGACACCTATAATTTAGCTTGAGTAATTTAAATACTTAAATTACACTAATTATACCCTTTCCCACAAATTGACAACATATCGTCAATATAGCACACTTCCTCTTCTATCACCATTAATTAGCTACATTACGCTAGTTAATTAACTCTTCTATCTAACAATTATGCCAATTAATGACATTTTGTTAATAAGCTCCCCTTTTTATCTAGATTAATTAATTATTTATAATTAATAAATCTCCCCTTTCTATCCACACTAATTAATTATTTCTAATTAATTAATCCCCCTTTCTCCCTAGACTAATTAATTATTATTAATTAATTAAATTCCTCTTCTATTGAATCAATAAATCATCATTTATTTTATTAAATCCCTCTCATGGTCTAAATCATGCTAATTATTCCTCTAAAAAGATTATATAAGCTTGCACACCTATTAATTAATCACTTGAATTAATTAATAAATCCCCTCAAATCCCATGGGTCACTAAAGGACGAAATAAACTCTTATAAGGTTGACTCAACCCTTTCTAAACCTTCCTTATCCACAACTAACCCAACCTCTCCATTTATCCCACATGGAGGATGTAGAGATTATTCTATCCATTCAGCTATGTAAATATCCCTCCTCTTACCTTTACACTTACACCTTTACACACCTAAATGTGCATAGGGCATACACTATAGCCATTTATCATCTTAGAGGATTATTCATTAGAGGAGCTAGCTACTTTCATTTCTTGTATTCATCCATCCAAGTTTTGAAGTCATATGGGGATATGTCAAATGATCTTGTAGCCATGGATTGACAAGACTCCATTCTTGAAAACCTTGGGATTCAAACATACAATCAAACTTTTGATTGCTAAGGATCTAAATAGGTTCACTTCATTTGATTAACATTCAATAGAGATAGAGATTAATGGATTAACATGTTAGTTTGAATATTTATTCATGTTCTAATGCAAATATGTTGGTAGATTAATCTTGTTTAAGCTCTAAGCATGATGGTGCATTGATTTTGATTTATCTTTGTGTTAGGACTACTAGGTGTTAGTTCTAATTATTTTTACATTGCTAACAAATACATGCACACATTTGGCATGCCCGGTGGGACGGCTGAGTCCCTTAACATTCTAGTTCAAATTTTATTGTTATTTCAAGTTTTGGCTAACACTTGATATACACATATGACAAATAATGTTCAATTTCTTAGGATTTTGCTAATATTACATGTGTAGGATCTCATTTAGAGCTTTAATTCTAATGGGTTGTTGTCAATTTTGAGCTAACATACTAAAATTTGGAGTGTTTTGATATTTTTGGTGTCTTTGGCCGTCTTTTGACTGTAGGATGGGTGTAGGCACACAAACCCTGACATTGGCACACTAAACTTGGTGTAGGCACACTAAAATTAGCTTAGACACACGTTTCAGTGTGCACACACTCTGATCATACTATACCTTCACTATTGCTGAAAACCTGTCAGGCTAGCACAAATGCCCTAACCCTGGTGCACATATCATAATCCCAATGTAGGCATCTCTTGGGTGGTGCAGGCACACTGTTTGATTTTTTATACCACCTTTTTTCTAACCCTAATGCACACGCCTATATGTTGGTGCACATACCATAATCTTAGTGCATGCATCTTTCGTGTGGTGCAGACACACTGTCTGATTTTTTATACCACATTTTTCTAACCCTGGTACACACACCTATACCCTGGCGCACACACCCATATCCTGGCATAGGCATCTCTTAGGTGGCATAGGCGCACTGTGGAATTAGATTTACATAGAGGAGCACAAATTCCCTAACTCATGTGCAAAATCCCTAACCTAAGCGCAAGTGCTTTGGTCTGAGTTGGCGTATTACTATCAAATTTGTAAAAAATTCTTTCCTAAGGTACTAACATCATTACAGGTTTTATTTTTGCATAGATATGCAAGGCTACACATGGAATGAACCTTGCATGTTAATTATAAGGGTAAGATCATGTATGCTCTTCCCTCACGTATTTTTGGGTGATCTCAGGAATTAAAAATGATTCTTATGTCTTGTTTTGCTTTAAGAATATGTTGAATGTCCAAATTGAGAAAACATATATTTCATGTTTGAATTAAGTGTTTCCCTTTGTTGATTTCTACGATTTTGCGTCGCGTATGATCTTCTCTTGCGTCTTAGGGTGATCTTGATAATTATAAATGAAGTTTATTATTTTTATGGAAAAAGTACTAATCTATTGTGTAGAACCATAAATGCTTGTCAAAGAAGGGTGGAGTTGAAATAAAACTAAACTACTAATACAGTTTCTGTGCAGGTTGCTAGAAGGTGTTCAAACAAACCACATCCAAATTAACAAAGATAAAAAACACACCATAATCAACACACTGTATTTATAGGTTCAGATAAGGGTACATCCCATCCAATTAAAACTAGGACATAACCCCTTTGGCATAAGCCTTTAGATAAAACAATGGGGGTGGTCCTACGAACTCCAAAGTATTCCACGCAAAAGGGAACCTTGTGGACAAAATAAGAAGTGCTCCGTACAACCTACTCGACTAGTACTACCATTTGTGAGATTTAATGTCACAAGTCATCCGTATGGTGACCCCAATGAGAGTACATAATGGACGCATTTATTTCCCATTGTGATTGAAGGGGGTAAAGTAAAGCCGAGATACTCCCAAATTAGTCAGTGTGACTTTTTTGGGTAAATCGATCTCGCTTAAGACGTCTTGTGGCACCTAGTTGAGTGAACCACCCAAGAAGCTATCTTTGATCAGGAGCCCACTTGGACCACATCAAAGCCAATTTTGAGTTGAGAGCTATTGTTCAGCACGAAACATGAGAAATGTTACTTTTGCTTAGTTTTTTACTTTCCCTAAGGTGAGGTAAAACTCTACCGAAGTGAGGCTAACATTTTTCAACCCCAATTGATCTACTTCCTTCACTTTCTTTTGACACTTTGTTGATCAAAAGAAGAGTGACTGCCTTTTTCATTATCAATTGATTATTTCACCACTTTTTTGTCCATTTAAGCCCATCCATGTTTACGGATGGGTTGTTAAACGTCTAAAGTGTGTGGAGACATTTTAATATCATTCTTAGCCTTTTTGATCTTGATACCCAAGTTAAGATCATCATCATAGTTAGGCTTGGTTCATCACTTTGATTCTCCTTTGAATGGTTATCTTGTTTATATCGTGACACTATAATTTTTGTATTTATGTCTTGTTTCTTGTAAACTTGGCCTAAATATCTATATTGTAAGGTTATGTTGTATACACTTTAACAATTCCTAGGTATACTATAGCTTTAGTTTGATTTCAATTATTACCTCAATTCTGAAGAGTGTTAAGCGTTACCACTTGTGCGTGTTATATCAATATCATCTTGATATCAATACCTTACTTTCTCATAAATTTTGGTTAACATATCTTGGTGAAATTGTTGTGTCACCCACAATCGTAACTGACACCCTTTGGAATATAGGTCTTGATTGAATTTGGGCTTGCTTCTAGTATACTTTATTTGGAGGGCACATTAACTTCTTGTTATTACTTACACCTTGTTCATTTCTTTGAACTCGACATAAGTAGGGACATTTTTTTAATCATCATATGACACCAACTACCTTTTCAAAGAAAAATTTAGGAAGTACTTCATTTGATCATTTGGTTTGAAACTCAGCATTGTGTGACTGATTCTTGTTTGCAAATCATTGTGTCACATTGTTTCTTTGACATTCATAATATTCTTGACGTTCCTTCTTTTCACTTAGGTTTGATAAAAATATTTGAACACATTCACAGATACCTTAGTGAACCTATTACACATTATGGATCCTAAAACACGATTAGGACTCAAAAGGAAGGATTTGGAAACCAGAAATATGCACACTTCAGAAGCCTCAAACAAATAGGGGTCAAACCCTTTTGTTGGCCATGATCTTGGGCCTTTATTCTCCATGGAAAAAGAGGTAGAAGAAATGATAGATCATAGTGGTGATGAGCTGGAATCCCCACATGTGGAGTTTGAATTCGACCCCACCTTGTTAGATGAATTCCTTTTTAGAAACAAGGATTAAGTACTAACATGAGTTGTAGAACTAGGAGCCAGACTGATTATTGAACACGAAACAATCCAACCTATGAAGAGGAGAAACCCCTTATTAACATGGATGATATCTTAACACATGGTCATGCTTCTACTTCTAATGTGGGAAATGATAATGTAGTGGGATATAAAATACCTTTCCTTAAAATACCACGTAAATTTAGAATAGAACACAAAAATTTTGAACAACCTCCGTGACATGAGGAAGAAGATGAACCTCTTGAATAATAAGTCATGATTTAGAAAACTTAGTCGAAGGAATTGGCTTTGTTAACATCTCATGTGCAAAAAGAAACAAACAAGAATGTACAAAAGACAAAACCTAAGGTCAAAATTAGTGAAATTCAACTGGATAATCAAGGAGAAGACAATGTGGGACATCATCGTGTATATATCCCTACTTCTCCTACCAAAGAACAATTACTCACTCAAGAAATGCAGTCTATGAAAGTGACACTTACAAGCCTCCAAGAGAGCACTATGGGGAATAATAGAAAATATCAATATGAAGAGCTATGTCCCTATCCATTTGACAAAACCATGATGCTTCAACCCTTCCCTAAAAAAATTGACATGTTGAAATTTGAAAAATACAGAGGGAAAGGTAACCCGTGAGACCATGTCAAATATTTTTATATGGCATGCCAAGAAGTGGCCTACAGTGACAATTACCTCATATGAATCTTTCCAAAGAGTTTAGGGGGCCAAGCCTTAGAATGGTTTACTTGCTTACCTTGTGGGTCTATTTTTACATGTCCTTAACTGTCAAAAAGGTTTGTATAGAATTTCTCGTACAACATAGAAAGTGACATAACCATGGCAGACTTATGTTGCACTAAAAATCATCCAAATGAGACATTTAATATCTTCCTACAATGATGGAGAGGGATAGCCAGTCGCTTCCCTTGTACATTCCCTGAAAAATAGCTGGTGAGTATCTTTGTGCCCAATCTCAACCCAAACATCACTTTTCATCTGCAAATGCATTTTTTTTTTGCAATTTCAAAGAGGTTATTGAGAAGGGAATTCAAATAGAGAAATCCCTTGTTGCTAAAGGAACCATTAAACCTCATTCTAAGGATAACCAAAATGCAACACCTACGAAAAAGCTGAAAATATTCAATAAAAAAAGAACGTGGTGGGAGAAGGAATTATAGATTCCAAACACATGCAAACGGTTCATATTGGTTAACCTTTTAAAATAACCAAAGGACCTATTCAACCACCACCTAAATAAATAATGTTCACTCCTCTCAATGAGCCTTTGTAAGCCATATTGAAGAAATTGTGTGCAACTCACATGGTGACTCATCCCACAACAAAACCCTTTGATGAGAATGATCCTAAACCATCATGGTATAAAGAGCATGACTATTGTGAATTACATCATGTCAAGGGGAAAAAATAGATAAATGTCTACAACTTCGTCACTACATCCAAGACCTCATCAAAAATGGGGAGATAGAAATGGATAACTTGGAGAAAATTATGATGCCAAACAAAAAGATGGAAATATACAAGGAACCATTCCCTAAACATGGTAAGTCAGATGAGAGAAAGCCAGATCAAGGAGAGTCATCCCAGAGTTACAAAGCAGAAAATTATCTATATACCAAGAAAGACAATAATCATTACGATTCATTCATTAGATGTATCCGCTCTTCTAGCGACCATGAGAAAACCATTTGGATTAAGGGAAAGGATTACACTGGGGTAAAAAGGTTCACCCACCTCATGGGTAAAAAGGTGCACCCCTCTCCCTCAACATCATAATATGGTAGGTACAACCTCTTGGAAAAACTTGAGAAGACGTCTGCCAAGATTTCAATCTTGGATCTCCTCAAAATATCGAATGTACATAAGTAAATTTTCTACAAAACTCTTTAGGGGTTAGGAGTGCCACTATAAGTAGATCCTACGAATCTTCAAGATGCGGAGGCCAACATCGTACCAACTGAGTACATTTCCTTTAATCATAGGGAGATACCTATTGAAGATCCAACACATAATCTCCCTTTATATATTGAGGTATTTGTCACCTGCCAAAAGATAAAACGGGTGCTTGTGGACAACAGATCATGGTTGAATATCTGCACATTGAAATTAGTTAAAAAATTGGGACATATAGATTAATACCTTGAGTCCCACATCATTACTATTACCACTTGCGACAAGGCAGAAAGGGAGTGATTTTGCACAATCACATTAACCATGGAAGTCAGACCCACTTGTCATCACACGAAGTTTCATGTCTTGGACTTGGAACTCCCATACAATATGCTTCTAGGTTGACCATAGATTCATGCAATGTAGGCCATGTCATCAATATTCCATCAATGATTCAAAATGAAACATGAAGGACACCCTATCACGATATAAGGAGATCTAGAGCCCTTCACTCACTGCAAATCTCTCAATAGTTTTTTTTGTAAGGGTGCCTATACGTGTCCCTCTGGTGATATAGTTGTTCCTCTTCAATTTGAAGCCATGGAGTCACGAGTAGATTCATATTCCCTAAGTTATTTCCCCATGAGGATTTTACCTAAAATTCTCCTTTTGATACATGTGAGATGAAGGTTCTGGAATACGATTGTGGAGAGTATAATGTGCAACAAGCTCTTTTGGTTTCAAACTTGTCATTGTCACCAAACAACTAGAGGCTAACCCAAATATCATTTCAGATGGCCTAGAGATGAGAAAACTATTGGGTCATTTTTACATGGAGGGTTGTTTGCTAAAGAGAAATTGTTGGACCCACCTATGAATTGGGTTCTGGAAGATACTCAACCAAATTTGTACCAAATCCTTGAGTATGAGAAGTCTAGCTGAATGATGTATTCCATGGTTTAAAAGGGTATAGGATGAAGAAAGAATGAGAAAGGATCGAGAGAACTAGTTCCTCTCCCACATTTCAAGATGGAAAGGTACGGCATCGAAATTTGACCCTATGGATTATACCCCAATGATCAAGATGCCACCTCTTCTGAGTGCAAAGATAGCTCTGATTATTTAGATAGCGATATAAATTCCCACTATATCCAATACAAGGATCTTGCCTCCACGAACCTATTCTTGAATACCGCTATCCTTACCATAACCCCTATTGAACCTAAAATTGACCTTTTTTACCCTTTCTTTGTCGAATGGGACCAAAAATGTCATGTGCCGCTGGATCTATTTGAAAATAATGAAGCCATTTCAGAATTCATGGGAATTTGGGATACAATTCTGAGTCGGAGACCATAAGAAAGGTTTCTACATTGACTTAGATACATGTGCGTACTTCAGATGAGGAATCTAAGCTTCATGGTCAACAAAAACTTAAGAAAAAGTGAGGACAAGAGTTCCAATGAAAAGTCTACGGTAAAAACAAAAGTCCAAGTAATACAGTGGAAACCTCTTTGAGGCGCTAGCTGAAAAACAAGTAAAAAAATCAATGGACAAGAAAAGTGACCACACCAAGGGTGAAAATATCGTAGAGACGCCCTTCAAAGAATATCTCAAACTTCCTCCTAATCCTATGCATATGGAGGATTTGTCAGACAATGCTAGTAGAAGAAACCATTGATGTGAATATTGGAACAGAAGAGGATCCAAAGATAGTCAAACTGGGAGCTTCACTCTCAACATGGGAATGATAAAACCTTCACCATGCTTCTGACGGGAGTTTGTATATATATTCGAATGGTACTACAAGGATATGTTAGGCCTGGATCCAAATTTAGTGGTGCATAACTTAGTGGTTCATGCAGATGCCAAAACCCACCAAACAAAAGCTTAGAAAAATGCATCCATAGGTGGCCCTTCTAGTTAAAGAAGAGCTAGAAATATTATTAATGGCAGGCTTCATTTGAGATATTGATTACACAGAATGGATATAAAACATAGTCCTCATCCAAAAGAAAGATTTTGGGATCATAATCTGTACAGAGTTTAGGGACATTAATAAGGCATGTCTAAAAGATGATTTCCCATTGCCCAATATTGATATGATTGTTGATTCAACTACAAGATATGAAATGTTATCTCTTATGGATAGCTTTTTAGGCTATAATCAGATCAAAATCACAAATGAGGATCAACACAAGACAACCTTCACAACCTCCTGGGGGACTTTTTATTATCAGGTAATTCCCTTCAGCCTTTAAAACGTAGGAGTAACTTATCAAAGGGAAATGGATGTGATTTTCCATGATATGATTCATGACATCATAGAAGACTATGTGGATGATATCCTTGGGAAATCAAAGACAAGAGCAGATCACCCTGAGATTTTGCGGCGTATCTTCAAATGCTTGTGGGAATACAAAGTCAGATTGAATCCTAAGAAGTATGTGTTTTGCATATTGTCAGGGAATTTTCTTGGATTAATTATATCAAAGAGGGATTGAGGTAAACCCAGCTAAAGTTACCACTATTACTGAAATTCCTCCTCCCAAAAACATCAAACAAATATGTGGCTTACAAGGAAAGATATAGGCCATCCACTACTTCATTTCCTAACTTGTTGATAAGTTTCATTCATTCACTCACCTACTTAAAAAGGATGTTGCCTTTATTTGGGGACCAGAGAAACAATTGGCTTTCACCTTACTTAAGAAGTACTTAGCCAATCCACCTATCCTCATGCCTCCAACTCCTGGTGAGCCACTTTTACTATATATTTTTTCCCTGTAATTTTCTATTGGTGTGTTGCTCGCCCAATATGACCTCTGCCATTAAGAAAAATTTGTGTACTATCTCAGTCGTACTCTCATTACTTACAAGCTCAACTACCCTCAGATTGAAAAATATTTTTTGGCTATATTTTTCACCTTCCAAAAACTTTGTCATTACCTGTTGAACACTAAAACCAAGCTTATATCCAAAGTTGACCCGCCTAAATTCCTATTTTCAAAAACCTCCCTTACATGTAGAATGGCTAATTGGATCAATCTACTAAGTGAATTTGACATTGAGTATGTGCATCAAAAGTCGGTAAAAGGGAAAGTACTCGCCAAACAGTTAGCAGGGGAACCGTTAGGTCAGGGACAAAGCCTGCAAGTCTAGATCTTCCAGATGGTTCATTATTGTATATTGAGGAATTTGTCATGTGGTAGGTGAACTTTGATGGATCTTTTACTTTTCATGGTTTGGGGGCAGGTGTGGTTTTGATTACTCCTTCAGGCGACCCTATACCTCAAGCTTTTTGCCTTGGTTTTCCTTATACAAATAACATTACGGAATATGAAGCGCTTATCGCAGGGATGAAATTAGAAATAAAATGGGATATTCATCATGTTAAGATCATTGGTGATTCATAATTGATAATTAAGAATGTTAAAAATGAGTATAAAGTCAAGGATGAGAAACTCATCCCCTACAAAAAATAGGTGGAAAATTTGAAAGAGTATTTTGTGCGTATCACATTTGAGTAGATTCCAAGAGAAAAAAATAGATCTACAAATGCTATGGTAATTGTAGGGTCTACACCAAAAAATAGAGCAATGACATGCCATTCTTTGTTGAGAATCTACGCCAACTTGCGTATGATATTCCCAAATCATGTTTGGCTTGTGAAGTTGTTGGCCCCTATTCCCTATGGTATGTGTACATCTACGCCTATTTTAGACACAACACCTTCCCGCCTGACATCTCCTGTTCAAAAAAAAAATCCTTATCCATTAGATAGCCCATTACACCCTCTTAGTAGATATGCTCTATCGTCATGGCTACGATGGGAATTTTTTATGTTGTCTAGATGTAGTAGAGTCAGTCTAAGCTACAAAATATTTCACTAAGTGGGTGGAGGCTGTTCCTTTGAATTATGTTACAGGAGCACATATTTCAAAGTTATCATTAATCACCTTATCTACCGGTATGGCATTCTTGTGGCCATAATTACTGACAATGGAAAATATTTCAAGGAAAAGACAATGAAGGACCTTTGTCATCACTTTAAAATACAATTGAAATGGTCTATGCCATATTATGTACAAGGTAATGGGAAGGCTGAAGCCATTAACAAAACATTGGTTCAAATCATGGAAAAGAATGGTGAGTAAGACAAGTCACAATTGGCATTTTCAAATTCACCCCGCCTTTTTGGCTTATAGGACCTCCACTCACACTCATACTGGTTCAACACCATATTCCCTATTATTTAGAACCAAATCCATTGTCCCATTGGAAATCAAGCTTCCTTCCTTGAGAATATCTCTTAGGGATTACCTGGAAAATGATGATTACAAAGTAGCCAAGATGGAAGAATTATAACTCTGGATGAAAAGCACATTCACACCCTTAACCATCTCAAAGTGTATCAGAACAAAGTTTCCAGAAATTACAACAAAAGGATCCTACCTTGTTAGTTTGAGGTTGGAGATTTGGTCATGAAATAAAATCAGTTCAACACAAGGGCAGAAAGAGAGAAGAAAGGCAAGTTCGAACCGCATTGGTTAGGACCTTACGTCATTGTGGCCAAATATGGTACAGGAGCATACAAACTTTCCCATCTGAATGGTGATGAGCTCCATGAACCTATGAATTCCATGTACCTTAAGCAATTCTATGCTTAAACATGGTGCAAAAATCATAAAAAGCAAACCAAAAAAGGGTAAAAATGATCAAAATATAAAAAAAAGAGAAAAAGAAAAAGAGAAAATAGGTCATCCATATGTGAAAACCACACAATTGTGGCATGTTGGATAGGTCCTTTGGTGAAAACCGGTTTCCGACACCTTAGGCGGATTCATTGTTCACAAGCATCTTACATCTGGAGGGTACTTCTACTTATCTTAGAGCTAGTTTCAAACCTGCATATGAGATTCCATGTGAACCTATCCTGTCAAGCCTTGATCCATATTTTTCTCCTCTTGTTGATCTGTGAAAGGATGGTCTTTGCATATTCCTCATCTAAAGCTAGAGAGACTTCTATGAATTCACCTTCTTGTTTATAGCATGTGACCCCTGCCCTTGTATATTCTATGTCTAACGCTTGGGTCATCCACATTTCTCGGTTACCTGTGCATAGCTTTGGAAAACCTTAGAAAATCATAGAAACATTTGAAAACCTTAGAAAATCACAAAAACATTTGAAAATATTAGAAAATCGCAGAAATAATAGAAAAATGTTTCAAACAATAACAAAAACAATAGAAAACCTTAGAAAATTAAAAAACATTCGAAAACCTTGGAAAATCATAAAAAACATTTAAAAATCCTATAAAATCACAAAAAGAATATAAAATTGTTTCAGACAATCACAAAAACAATAGAAACCCTTAGAAAATCACAAAAACAATAGAAAATTGTTTCACAAAACTGTCTTGCAAAAAAATTACATTAGTTTCTTTACGTTGTCTTATTTCTTGCTTTGTTTATGTACATTATTTGCTTGTATAGTTGTTGCTTGTGCATTTGTATAGTTTATTTCTTAGACATACTTTGGTAAGATTCATCTTTTCTTACTTAGATTAGATTCATTCTTACTTGTACATATGTAGTGTGTTTTTTCATGCTTGTAAATAATTGTACATAGTTGTGATAATTTGTGTTAGTTGGTGAAGTGTATTTTGTTAAGATTTAATTGTGTTTTCTTGTTGCATGTACATTTTTTTTTATCACATCTTCATATTTCCATCAATATCATCACATCCAACATCATCTATACATCATATATAAATAAAATGCTACGTGTACATCATACATGTATGCTATGCTAATCATCATGTATTGTATAATTGAATGGGGGCAAGAGGGATCACAAATATCAAAATCAATCCACCTGCACCAATATCATCATGTCATCCCATCCACTAATCTAGAGCATCACATGTACAATACAATTGATATCATCTATTTATCTATCATATCAAAATCAAACACATGTGGTACAAACATCTCCACTATCATCATGATACATACATAATGTGAAATCAAATCATATAACATCACGACACATCCATAATCCATACATCTATCGTATCAAAAACAATAAAATTCCAGCATCTCATACGAATGGTGACACATCAAAATGTCCATATATACAAGTATAAAATGTATGTCTCATAAAAGATATACATCATTGATACAAAATGGGCCATCAACGGGCACAACTCATAAAAATGCCTTCATCAGAGGCATACATCAATAATGTTATACAACGGTTAAAATAATAAAGCCTTCATTAGAGGAATGCATCAAAAAAATGGTATGTCGTATACATCGGTCAAAGTATAACACCTTTATAAGAGGTCTGTATAACATGATAAAAATACAATAAAAAGATATAATGAGAGTCAAGGCTAACTAGAACCCTAAGAGGGAGTGGCTGGTCTATGTAATGGAGGACACATAACCTATGTCCCATGTGATCCTGTCAGCTTCCCTCATGGCTACTCCACTGATACATTTGGCCTCTCTGATCTTGTTGATCAACTCAACTACTGACTATAGGTAGGTTCCCGCTACCTAGCCAAATTTGCCTCATAATAGAGTGACTGATAATATGAGGCTCTGCCCTCCATTGTAGCTAATTCTTGATGACTGCAAGTTATCACTATTGTCCTGTCTATACATCAAAATGATTCTACCTCTGATGCTATCTATGTAACCTTTGCTTGACCCACTGCTCACTTTGCGCAAATCCCATCTCTCTCAACTATCACTGACTGTAACTGGGTCTGGGATTGCTATAATAGGCTTGTCACCTGATCCATCTGAGAGGCCATTTGACGTATCTATTGAAAATGTGTGGAACCATCTCCCCCCTGACCGGATTGGGCTCTAGCCTAGTCCCACTCTATTGTAACTACTATAATGTGAGATCGGTCTCTACTCTCAACTACCACACCTGCTGCCGTAGGACAACTAGCTGTGCCTCGTCATCTCCATCATGGGCTCAAGCTAACATTAGAGGCACCATTGGAGCCTATCCCTATCCTTGTCCCTGTACCTATCCATGGGCCTGTCCATGATCCTATAATCTAGGCCTTGGATCCTCTACATGACCCTGTGCCTATGGTAGGCCCAATGCCTGTCCCTGTCTGGGCACCTGCTACCTCTGTCCAGGATCTTGTACTAGACCCTTCTTTTCATGTTGCTTCCCATCAAATAGATCATTAGCTTGAATGACAACTACAAGCTTGTCACTACTGTATGTGACCTTGGATGGTGCTCGCACACCTGATCCCCATGCCTCATATGATATGGTCAGGCACCGTGGAAAAATTGTCGAATACCAGGACATGTAATCTAGTGTGGTGCCTGGGTCTCTAACCTATCGAGAAGGGTCCCAAACCTATGGTAGCACATGTAGGAAGCAAGCCCTAGCTCAAGCTACCTATATGCGCAGCTCCATAGTCCACATTTCTACATCCCGACGGTCATACCACATATCAGGCTATGGGACACGCTAAACTTTGCCTAGCTATCGCTAACATCGGTCATCCTTGTATATCTTGGTAATATAGATGTGGCTGTCAAGAAGGAAGTGCTCTACCACATAGATTCTAAGCTCTACTCCATCCTCGGGCCACTGTATATGTCTGTAGGGCCTCCAAATGATATCTCTATCCAATAACACTTCAAACTCTCAACGATAGTTGTAGACACCTGTAGTTTAATCAATACACTATTATTTCTAATGGTGAACTAACGCTTATTCCTTTTGCAAATAGACGACACACTACCAGTTAGGCCTATCTAACTCCCTTCATATAATACCCTTTTGGTCATTTCTCCTCTTATAAACAATTCAAATAGGTAGTGATAGCCTCGTTCTTACGACATTAGCTTCTTATTCTCTTCTAGCTTGCTTCTATTAGCTCCCCGGAAGATCAATCCACTTCGTTGGATTGATTAAGCCCTTTAGAACCCTTCTAGAACCCTAATTACTCTCTAGGAGAGATTAATTAGTCTAAACTAGGTTAATTATCCTATAACATAGTCAAATCACACTTTGACTTGCTAAAAGTGCTTTTTGGACTTTAGCCTTTGTCCCACCTGCACCCAAATCTCCCTTTTCTTCCAAGCCCTTTCATTTCCTAAGAATTCTCTCTTCTTCCTAGCACAAATTATAGCAATTTGTTTAGGCTTTAGTTTGCATTTCATCTTATTTCATTTGAGCTAAAAGCATTTAATCTTTTATTTCATAGCATTAACATGGAGTAAAAGGGAAGATCCATTGACCTTGAAGCCATTAATGAGGAGATCTCTTTCTCTTAACACATAAACTGAATGCTTAGATCCTCTTAGGTTCATTATTTCAAGCTTTCAAAGAATAGAGATTAACTTCATTTGCTTAGTTTGCATGTTTATTTCAAAGTAATGTATGCAAAGAATGGAACCTTTCTCATTTATTATCACATGGTCCATTGATCAGATTGTTAAAAGCCTTAGGGGTTTCTTTAGAGATTCTTACCCCAAATCCATGGCTTTTACAACTTTTAATTGAACACATTTGGCACGCCCGGTGGGACACTTATGTCCACCATCCATTAATGGAGGTCTTTTAGGTTTTTCAAAGCTCATTTATCAAGTTTTTTGTTCAAAACACTTGTTATTTCCTCATTTTTATTTCTAACCCTAGATAATTGAACTTCATTTATATACATTTTGTGGGTTTGATATAATAATAAAAAACTTTGACTAACAACTAACCTGTTTGCTCTTGAAAAATTGAAAATCCATGTTTTTTGCAGGTTTTTCACAGGGTGCACGTAGGTGTCCAACAAGGGGCACGTACACATTGGAACTCCAGCATACCTGTCATATCAGGTGCATACCTGTCAAAAGGTCCGCATCATTTGAAAACTAAACCTTTACAAGGACACACATGCGTCTCTGTCATTTAGAGTACGTATTTGTCTCTTTAACCGCATAGGCGTAAATGGTCTGACTATGTAAAAAATCAGAAATAACCCATAAAAGGACATGCACGCATCTCTGTCATCTAGGGCACGTATCTATCTCCCTGGCCGCGTAGGTGTAAAAGGTCTGATTGTGTAATAATTTTACAGTTCTATTTAGGCTTAGGCACATACACCTCGTAACCTGAGCGTCCATGTAATTATAGGTGTGTCTCCATCATATTGTGAGCGTATGTGCTTACTTCATTGGGTTTTATAAATTTTTGACTGCAAGCGTACTCGTCAGGTGGGGCGTGTATACATCAGTTGGGGAGTGCTGGTGTCAGTATAGGCACGCAGGTTCTGTGTTAAAAATTGAAAATTTTTACAATCTGTAAAAAAAAATTCTTCTAATCCATCACTGCAGGTTTTTAGGACTAATAAATGGAAAAACAGGGTTCTTTCTTAAATGTTTCAGTTTGCATAGATTAAAAGTGTTTTGTTTTTGACGTAGAAGTAGATTTTGTAGAAGTGTGTATGCTCTCTCCTTGCATCTTGTTGTCCACTCAAAATTCCCCTGCTTTTAAGAAGTTAAAAATTTAAAATTTTGAGTTTAAGTGTCTTTTTTGTTGTACTGGTAATGTGAAAAGTCAAGAAATTGAGAAAATCTGCATTTTTGGGTCATTCTATGTGTTTTTCGAGCCTGTCAGACATTTTTGTCCCGCATGTCCCAAGTTCAATCGGGCCCTCTGTTCCCCGATCGGCCGGTTTACCCGAAGTCTGTTCTTTTCGTGCCCATCGGAACTTTTTGTCCCAAATGTCCCAAGTTCACCCAGACCAGTTGTTCCATTTTCGTCTGATTCGGCCGAGTTGCGTACTTCACGTACTTTTGTCCCACGTGTTCCAAGAGCATTTGTGCGTCTTTTCCCCATATCGCCCGAATTTTCCGAGTCGTGTACTTCGCGCTTTCACGTCCCTCATGTCCCAAATGAACCAAAGTGCTATTCGTGCTAATTTTTCCCGCTCTACCCAAATATCTTGCTTTTCAAATTAGTAGGTAGGTATTAAATGTCATTCATTGCCTTTCTCTCTCCTAAATGGATATATAACAAGAGAACCCCCTATGTGTTTTGCACACTACTTTCATGCTATCTATTACTCGAACCCTTGCAATCTAAATTCCTACGTGCGTATCCATTTCCCTCTGCAATTCCTTCCCGAGTCTAGCTTGCAGCTCTTCCCTCCGAATTACTATCAACATGAAGATCAAATTTCAGGGGAAAGAACAAATCTCACCACTAGAGTCTGTCGTTCCTGATATCGGGGACAATGAAGTTTGCCATCTTGAATTTAGTGATTTTTGGTCGAGGATGACAGACGCTAACCCTACACCAATGGCACAGATGATTCATGACAGCGGTATGGCTTTCACTGGAGGTTTCCCAATCTCGGTGCAATGCGCAGATACAGTGCTCTTGTGTGGGGCTCATTTCAATCTTGATTCGAGTGAATTGACAAACATACACAGGGAGCTCATCGCCAAACTTGATGCTGCCGCCAATGGCACTGCACTGAGGATTCCATGGATAATGCCATAGTTGTTTCTCAGAATCAAGCACAGGCCCTGTTCAATCAAGACAGTGACAACTATAAGGTGTGGGTGGCTAAGTCCTGGCTTAAAAACCCTAAGAAGGGAACATCTCGTCTATCCAAGACCCTTTTCTGGGTAGATTTCAATGAAGAATTGTCAGATTTCATAATCTTACTGTCTCGGGTTATGGGATTACCCTCCACTAACGAGTTCCATTTCTAGATGTGCCCACTCATCAACATGGTGTACGAGGGAACTCAAAATATCAACTGGGCAGAAATCATCAGCATGAACCTAGTGGAGCAGCTGTCCAATGTGTAGCAAACGAAGAAATTCTATATGACTTCGTACCTGATGTACACTCTGGCGGAATCAAGGCAATGGTTTGGATTCTCTTACATTGATGCTCACAAGGCTGATCCTGTGTATGCCTACTGCCCACAGTTCACCCTAGAGACCAACAATCGCAACTTTCGAAGGGTGAATGACGCCTTCACCATGTACATGGTCAGACTTCTTGAGGGTGACACTGCTAGAAGATTTTCTGATGAAGCCATGAATCTAATATCGCACTACGGTGCCTATTTTATTCAATTCAAAAATTTTTCTTATATCAGGCTAGCTGGCTATGAGAGCACCCCTCTGAGGCTTCCTATGTTCTGCAGTGACAAGATGGCTCTGCTAGAAGTATGCAGACAATTAGATAAATTGCATAGAACCTGCAGAGATAAGAAAATTACCGGTTTGCACTTCCCCATCTCTTTGGGAAACTACACTTGCAAAACAGCCCTGGACACACAGAATATAGAAAGAGCCCTGGTTCCCATCACTGTCCATTTCTTCAAGCCAAGAACTTGCTTTGACTTGAAGAAGTTCATTGAGAAAAACATTAAGATAACATATCATCATAGGGCAGATACAGAAGACTATTGGGCTGACTGTGCTGATGATTTTGAGGTAGGAGGCATTATGGCAGATTCTCTCTACAATTGATCCAAGAACTCGGCTTGTACCAAGTTCCTGAAGGACTCAAGGATGACAACTCTGATCTATACTCATATGAGTATGAAAATGTGGTTAAGCACACTCCCTTGGAGGACTTGGATTGGTTTAAAAAAGAGAAAGAAAAGGGCCGCATCATTTGCAAACCAAACCTTTATAAGGACACACATGCGTCTCTGTCATTTAGAGTATGTATCCATCTCTTTAACCGCATAGGCGTAAATGGTCTGACTATGTACAGAGTGCTGAGCTTCCAAGTACTATTGATTCCTCCACACCAGTTGTCTCAAGTGCCCCACTCATGCCTCAACTCGAGACAATAGCTATGAAAACCTTGAGCGCCATGAGTTCTCTATCTCTTGGTCCTCTTGCCCCTCCTACTTCTTCCTCCTCTTTTGTATGGGTGCAACCTCTCGTCAACAGTAGGAAGAGAAAACCTTCCTCTCGGAGCTCAAGGCCAAATTTTGATGCTGTGGCAGCCTTGTTAGGCACTACTCCTCCTTCCCGTGCCAAAAAAAACCAAAATCACCTCCAGGATAGTGTCTGATGCTCAAGGCCAGCAATTCCTAGAGATTGCTAAGCCTACAGTAGATAAATCAGAGCAGGATTTGCAGGCATCTGACCTAGAGCTCTCAAGGATTCCTATGGGAGAGTCTACCCTTAAAGGTGAGATCCACAATCTCCAAGAAACGGTCACAAGAGTCATTAGGAGGGTAGAAAAAGGGTAGCAAACTATAGAACAGTTGGAAGAACAAGCCCAAATTCTCACAGGTTTTATCAAATCTCTTTTGTCCAAGGAAAAAGTTTTAGACCCTACCCCATTGACTACTCTTCCACCACCTGTGATTCTGAGCCAAGATGAAGTACAGAGTATCAAAGACATGCAAAAGTATTCCGTATATGGCAGAGCTATGGAGGCCATGGTGGAAGATATGCTTGTTGCTGAATTGAACTTCATTGATGAAGCTTTCAAACTCCACGGAAAGGTGAACAACTTGCAACAGAAGCTCTCTTCCACTATTGGGATCATAGATAAAGAGCTTAAACTTTGGAGCAGTTGCATAGTGGACCTCCGCCTCATGGGAAAAACAGATGAAAACATTCTATTGGAGAGTAAGGTTTTTGATGATGTAAAGGATAATCTGTCAAAATCATGGGTTTACAGCGTGGAATGGAAGATCAAGGTCCTGGAGGAGGCCTCGGGAGAATTGAAGAATAGCTGGCAGAAGGGTGAGGCTTTCAAAACACTAGTTGTATCTGCTTTCAAAGATATACATTGTCATCTTCAGGATGAGACTTATGGTGTGCCTCTCTCCCTATAAGAAATCAAATCTCAATTCAGAGCTTTTTTCAAAGGCAATTTATTCAAGGAAAGCTCCATTTCCAAAGAGAAAATGAAGGAGATCTGTTCTCTTCAATCTACCATTGAAGAAGCAAATAAATACTATCATACTCATGTCGAGTTTGATAAGGAAATGGAGAAGTGCCTTGGATTTTGGACCCATTCTACAACCAACACGTCAGTCCCACGTGGCAGAGACATAGCTGAGGCATTGAAGAGATTCAGACAATGGATTTTGAAGTCAGTGGGTCCCTCCCAGTCATAAGCACTTGTCTTCTTCTCCTTATTCTTCTCTTCTCTTCCAATTCTTTCTCTCGGATTTATTGTAATAAGTTGAGGTATTACGATTGGCAATCCTTAACTAATCTTTAGTTAAAATAAACAGTTACCAAGAGTAACTGATTTGTAAACTATATAATGGCCTTTTCTCACCATTTTGCAAGGAGGAAGAACTTGGCTTATTTTCTGAAAGTGTAAAATAAATCATAAAGAAATCAATACAGAAGGACTTTTCATTCTTTGTCTATCGGATTTCCTTTTATCCCTAAGTTATTCATTTTATATTGCTAAGATTATTTGTCTGTATTATGTTAAGAAGCTTTGTATTCTTGCAGATGTTATTTACAGAACTTTGTGTCTTTCAAATTTCATCTTAATTATATGATACAAATGATCTTGTTTCAATTCACTGTGCCTTCGCATACATAAAGAATTACTCTGTCATCTATAATTTTGAATGGTTCCTTTTTGCTCATTCTCGTATTCTCATTCCTCAGTCCTTTTGTAGTTGATGATCCTAAAAGAAAACACTTTCGTAATATCCAAGTTCCACAAGAAATCATGTTTTGTATATGTGTAAATAGGTTCGTTTCTGAATAAGGGAACCTCTCCCATTAAAGAGGAGGGACTTCTTGTCCCCTGACTATTGCTCTTCGTGAAGTCCTATTTGACGACCAACACGTCTTCCAAGGTAATCTTGGAGATCAAAAACAGTAATACAAAACTCATATAAATTGTTCAAAAAACACTTATTTTATAAAGGTTGAAATAAAACTTTCATGTGATTTCAGTGGAATGTTTCACGTTGTGTATGCTCTTCCTGCACACCATTTGGCGACCTTAGGAATCAAAAGCAAAGTGAAAAACTCTCTTTCTTAAACATCAACCTATGAATTGGAAAAATTACTAAAACTTTTTGTCTACAGGACCTATCGCTTGTTAAAGAAAGATGTCAAAAACAAAACATAAACCTTCTAATACACATGTTCTAACAGGTTGCCAAATGGTGTGCTACTTAAAACCACATTAAGCTAAGCAAGATAAAAAAACACACCATATTCAAAACATTATATTGCAGGTTTCGGAAAAGGGTACGTTCCTATGCGCTCAACTAGAACATAACCCCTTTGGAATAACACCTTAAGCTATAACAATGGGGGTGGTACTAGGAACCCTAAAGTAGTCCACCACTGTGTAACCTTATGGATGAAACAAGAAGCACTCCACTTACTCACTTGACTAGTACGCCTTGTGAGTGAGAGTTATATGTTGTCCGTATCACAACCTTAGTAAAAGTACATGATGGATGCATTCATTGCCTACTGTACTTGAAGGGGGACAAAACCGAGATACTTCCAAACTAGTCATTACAAATTTTTGGGTAAATCATGCCTCACTCTTAGACAACCTTGTAACACCTAGTTGAGAGAACTTGTTAAGGAAGCCATTTTGTCAAGGAGCCCACTTTACTAGTCCTTCTTTCGGCAAGCCATCACAAAGTGACAGCTCATCTGGAATCTAAACCTTGTTTGTTAGAATAAGGCAAAGAACCCTTCTGAGTTTGAACTGAGTGTCTTTTCATCATGGACCTAAGTGACGTCTCACTTTCGCTTAGTTTTATTCTTGTCTGTGGATGAGGTGAAGCTTTACCTAAGTGTTTCTTAACTTGTGTCCATCTTTTGATCAGTACCCTTGCATTCTCACCGCCCACTATCTGGGGTGAGAAAGGTGCATACGTCACGTGTTTTTATCAGAGATAGTACTTGTCACTTTTTTGTCCGTTTACGCCAATCCATGTTTGTGGCTGGGTTGTTAAATGTCTAAAGTACATGGGTATGCTTTTCGTATCTTTGATAAAAGTCATTCCATCTTGATTTCAAGATCATCTTCACTGTTGATACTCGGTTCATCTTTTGTCTCTTCTTGAGTTAATATTCTTGTTCACATCTTAGACGTACAATCTCAGTACTTACATCATATTCTCATTTTGTGAGGAAATGGTATAAGTCCCCTTATTGTGTGGTTAAACTGATCACATGATTAAAAAATCCTTGTTATACTATTCTTCTTGAAGAATGTTGATAACACCTTAAATTTATCATAATAAAGTTACCATGGTACTAACACATTGCTTTCTGTTGGTCCGAAAATCTGTCGGGAGGGCAGATCTATGGATAGATGAGCCAACAGTGTGTAGGTCATAGCCCCTCTTTGAGACAAAAAAGTGAAACTAGTATATTGCTATTCTACCAGCATGAATCTATGCAAGTCCTATAGTATTTTTCCTTTAGGGGTTTGGGATCTCGTTCCAGTAGGGGTAATTCTGATAGTGAGAAGAAAGGAATGAAGTGAGGAGAGGAGATATGATAGATCTGAAGGGAGAAAAGAAATGAATTCCAAAGCAGAAAGGTCAAAGGGTTTATGTTTTGGGCTGGTAGTAAACAGAGCCAAACCTACTTGCATAAAGGAACAAAGCAATACTGATGAACAAATGACAAAAGGTAGAGATAGATTTGACAGAAAAGTAACATAGATCTAACCTAAGAAAGATCTGATACACATAACACATTCATGGAGCACAAAGTCTTGATTTCTATATTAATATTTTCTGTTGCAAAAGTACAAAGCCTTTTTCCTTCTCACTTCTATTTTTTATCTAAAAAAAGTTCATCCTTGAATACAACAAGTATCCAAGTATATATAGAAAGAGAAGGAGAAATAAGGCAAAAAGGAACCAACAACTAATTACAAAATATTTACAAAATATCTAAAAGTCAACCATTGACTTTGGGAAATTTAGTGGATGACAACATCTCATGGTGCAACATGGATGATGTCATCATTTGTGCCAACAAACTTTTACATACTTTTACAAAAAAGGAACAATCCTAGGAGGAAGGAGCCTATTCGTCATTTTCCCACTACTGGAAAGGAGTAGCTTGCTTCTGCTTAGGAGAGGAAATGTGAAATTAAGCATGATACTCCATGAATTTGCTAATCATCGGTTGAAGTTGATCCTGAGTAGGACCCTTAGTGTGATCGTTGATGATTTCACAAGTCTCCCGTTCATCTCTGAGTCTCTCTGGGAGCTTAAAGTATTCACTACCTACCTCCATCAAGTATCTGACAAAATCGCGCCAGGTCAGAAGGTTGTTGATAGACTCTGCATCAAAAGTGGCTTCTGACCCTAAACCTTGAGACGTGATCTCCTTAAAGATCCGAATAGTGTCATCTACCTTCCTCAAGGCATATGATGGGGTGAGCAAGCTTAGGGACATCCTTAGGATGATTTTCTCCATTTGATGCATTACATCCAAGACTTCCTCCCTGATTTTGTCAATCTTCTCCAAGACAAATTCCATCTGTTCAACCCTATAGTCCAAAATAGCAAGGACTTTGTTGGGTGCTCTTGCATGATCGAAAACACCGAATTTTACCAAATCATTGACTGAGGAAGTTGAGCATATTTTGGAACATCTCATGTTGTAACCTAGAATGGTCCAACTCTTCAGAGATAGGCCCTACAATAGCCTGGAGTTCCTTGTTGGCCTAGATCAATATTCTAATATATCTCTATGAACTTTACAATTACTTCCTCACTATCCTTGAGGATTTGGTTTCTCCAGGCAGATACTGCCATACCTTGCTTGCTAATCTTGGCATACTCATTGATATTTTCTTGACTAAGGGCTTTAGGAGTTTTGGTGGCAGTTGCGGGAGGTGCACTGCCCATTTTCTATAGGGCTTGGAGAGGATGTTTGTTTTGTTTCTTCAGTATCCTCTTCTCTTCCTTTGCTTCCTAAATCATTTTACAAAGGGCATCCACTGCAGATGGGGCCTCTCCTTGTAGGATTTTCAAGGATGTTCCCATCGTGACCTATGTCACTATATAATCTATAGGAGACAGATCCTTTTTATCCTTTGCGGGATCAGGGTATGTGATCTCCATAGCCATTTCACATGAAGTGCTCTGAGAGAAGTGGGTTATTGGCTTTTGCTTCTTAGCTCCTTTTTTTGGGATGACAAAGAAGTCCATAGCTGCAATGGGGACTTTCCTCTTATGTTGGCTTAGGTGCTTAGAGATCTATTCTGGACTTAAGGGAGTGTGACCAGAGGGAGAAGAGGGAACTTAGTCAGAAGAAGGAGAAACTACAGTGAACTTGGGGAAATGTGTCAAGACACTCAGTGGCGGCATTGTTAAAGACACTGATCTTCCAATGCTGATGGGGGTAGGAGTCACTGTAGGAGAGGAAACCGTGGGGGTGGAAGGAATATGAGAGATGAGAGAAGAAATGCTAGGGGATAGATCCGTGAGGGAAGAGAAGATGGAGGAAGAGGAAGGGGGAATAGTAGAAGATGGGGGAGAAGACACAACTAGAGGAGTGGTTGTTTAAGTGATGTGAGGAGGGGAAGGAGAAGTGGAAGATGGGATTGTGGGAACTTCACTGGTTATAGTAGTGGCAACATGTTGAGTGGATGTGCCTATTGGAACACTTACTACCTCTTATTCTTCAAGGGATACCAGGCTTACTACCTATTCCATGGTGGTGGAAGGAAGACTGTTGGGAGATTTTTCCTAAGCAGTGCTTGATTCTCCCTCTTTTTTTTGCCTTTTCTCTTTGGTAATTACTTTGGCTTGGCAGGTGCATCACCCAAAGGAGACATGGTGAAGTCTACTCCAAGGTAGATGAGGCCATTCTTCTTGCACCAATGCTCTGAGCGCTGCAGAGTGCCTTTAACCATTTCCTCAATAGTTTGAGGTGCATTTGTTCTATCAATCTTGGCAAATGGCCAATTACCCCCGTCCGTATCTAGTTATACTTGATCAACTTCTTGATCAGTCATTTGGAAACCTTTCGGGACAATGGCCACACCATATTGGGTGATCTCTGCTAGGGCTAGGTGGGAGTGATCCTTTCTTTTGAGCTGAACCTCGTGATACAAGTCGATGTAGATATCCTCGATCTGTGGGATGTGGATTGGATTGATATTTGCCCTTGGAAGGCAATTGTGAGGATCAAAGGCCGGCCTTGCCAGGAAATTGTGTTTCAAGTTGAGTAATTCTAGCTCCAAAAACATTTCCCGAGCTTTAGTATGAGAAGTTCAGGTGTACCTGCCCACTATGAGGGGGAATGGAGATCCACCCTTCTTTCTTTTCAAGCACTTCTCATGGTATGTGATGAGCTATCTGGATAGCTCCAATAGGATCAACTTCGGTCCTGCATACCTTGGTAACTTGGTGGGCTCCGCTAAGAAGTTGGTGGCTCTGAGATATGTGAAGGTGGGGAATTACGTAAATAACACCCCCACATCTCTATAGTAGTAACCACACTCTTGGTTGCCTAACCATGAGTCATATTGGGCCTTAATAGGCAAATGATGCCATAGAAGAAGGCATCGTTGATCTAATTGAACTGTGCGATGCTATTTTCCAGTCTCAACTCTGGATAATATTCATATATTTTTACTTGGGGCCATACCCCGCATCAACTTAGTGCTGGGTAGTCTCTTTTGGAGGTAGTAGCGTATACCACGTAGGATTTCATGTAAAACCTCCCCGTTGTTGAGAGTTGTTGGAGCTGCTCGGAGATGGTGCTGCCGATAATCTCTGCCCATTCAAAACATTGATCAGGAACATTTTTGCTCATTATTTCCAAGTATCTGAGCATCCATTTATGAAAGTAATGGGCATCAAGAAGCCCAAATACCCTACTCAGGAAGGTTATGGTGTCACTCAGCTCTTCTGAGAAGTCGCTGCGGTGAATAACTTGCGGCCACCTGGTTATCACCTTCTTGTTCTTCAGATACACTTCGTTCATAAGCTGCATACATTTGTCCTCATTCTCATCCCATGCTTTTATGCAGTCTTCTTGGCTTATTGCCACAAAGTTCCAGTGGTGGGGGATACCCAACATGATTTCAAAGTGTCAGGCAGTGAGGTTGATTATTACCTCACCCTTCTCATTCTTGACACATCTTGTGTCCTTATTGTAGCAGTGGGCCACCACCATCATAAATTCATTGTTTACTACGCTCACGGGAATTCCCCCCAAGTGAAATGTAAACCACTGCTGACCAATTTGTCCATCCATGGAATGCCTGTGACCTTCTTGGTTCTAGCCCAGAAGTCCTCCATATCAATGTTACCAAGTTCTGAATCCCTGATGTTCAAGTCACATTCAATAAGGGATTCAGGCATCCTGACCCTTTGGTATTTGTACTTCATTTCTTCCTCTGTGAGTTTGGCCTTACCCTTAGACTTGGTTGGATTTTTACTTGATGAAGACATGTGCGAATCTGAGTTCAGCTGTTGATCTGCAAGAAGAAGGGGGGAAGTCCATCATAGAAGAGCCATGTTAGCTGTTAGATCATCCATTAAAGCTTACAGAATGAAAACTTATCAATTTACAAGTCTCTGGGTGCAAGGCACAATTCTATTGCAGGTTGCAGGATCAAAAAAGCAAGGCACACTGCTGGAGAGTGTTGCATGGAAGAAAACAATGCAAAGGGGCGCAGGGTGCAGAAATACTACACACAACATTTAGTGTTAGTGTCAAAGGATGTGCGCCTGTGCCATATGAAGGGTTTTGAAAAGGCGCAGATTATTTTGGTGTTGCAAGGCTGTAGGATGCACCATTGGCACATATATGGTACATGTTACAAATCATTATGGTGCGCCAAGGGGCACAGGTTCAAATGGTGCATCATAGAGTTAAGGTGCGCCAATGTTTTAGCTTTTGGCATGACGTAGGAAGAGTCTGCATGACATTCAAATGTAGGTGTAGGTGGTTTTGCGCTTGCGCATGTGTTAGGGTTTTGAGAATTTTATAAGGCATAGGGAAGATGCGTGTTTCAAGTGGGGACAGTGCACCCCTTTGGCGTGACTGTGTTTTGTGCAACAGTGATGGCGTTTGTGCCAAAGGAAAACCGTGGGTTTGATAATTTTCAAGGATTTTCCCCCTTTTGATCGGTTTGTGGCTTTTTGGCCTCTTTCAACACAGATTTTTTAGTGAGGGGAATAGAGGAAAGAGGGTTAGGGATTCATTCTGAAGCAAGGCATTCCCGGTTAGTGGATCTGGAAGGAGAGTAGAAAACTGGTTTGGGGGGACAGTTAATTTGCAAAACGGGCTGGAGGTTGTGTTACTTCATAGGTTCATTTTCTTTGTTTTTAATAACAACCCTTACCAACAACACAAAAACTCCACAACAACACAAGAAGAGCAAGGACCACTTACTAGGAATATATAAGATGGAAGAAACAAAGCAGGATCAACGAACATGACATAAAGGAACACACAGGGTTGATGGGAATGCTGAAAAATGCAGAGGAATTAAATTTTTCATGTTTTCTTAATCGTGAAAATGACAGGTCGGATGTGCCTATTTATAGCAAAAGGTGCAATAAATGCACCACCAAATTTTTTGCAAGGTGCACCAAAACAGATGACAACATGAAAATAATTGTGCTATTGGCGTGGATTTTGAACTATCGACATTACTTTTTTAGCATTTTGGCGCACCATTCAGGAGATCAACAATTTTAATGTCGATAAGGAGGTGCATGCACGTTGGCGCAGGCATGAAAGGTGCATCATGAGAAGGCGTAACATTTGGAATGTTGACACTCTAAAGGATGTGCTAAAGGAATAGAAGGGGGCACAAATTCATTTGATGTTGCATGAATAAAAATTGCACCCAGCCAAAAAAGGGACCAAATGACTAAGTTCAAAAGACTAGATCATCCGGAAAGGGATTTTATGCCATTCCAAACATTAAGGGACCTCAACAGGGAACCAAAACAAAAATTTTGGTATGGTTACCTGCAAAATTTCCCTCGTCAATTTTACAAGATAACAACTGGCTCTTTCTGGGGACTATCTTTGAGCAAAGCTTAAGGGTAGAGAATCCAAGATCAACATGTGCCTATCCATTGGGTTATAGAGTCAAAAACAAGGGTGACCAAAAAGGAAAAAAGACAACCAATAAAAACAAACACATGACTAAAGAAAACTGTACAAAGAAGAGAGCAAGCTCTACTTCCTGAATATTTTGAGATGCTGCCCGTTGTTGGGAAGTGGGGCTCATTTCCATCTAGATACGAGAGATAGAAGCTATTCTCTCCATTGAGCTACTTGATCTTGAAAGGCCCTCTCCATAGAGAATCAAATTTCCCATTCATGCCCTTTGGCTCTCTTCGCTTGTCCCACAAAAGGATGAGATCTCCCACCTGAAAATCTCTCTACTTGGCCTTTTTATCGAATAGTTTCTTGACCTGATTCTGATGCTCAGTGATCCTGTCTACCACTCTTACTCTCCTTTCTTCAAGCTCTGTTGGGTACATGACCCTCTTCTCAAGATAATTTTGGAAAGTCTCATCTTCGATCGCTCAAGCCAATCACAGAGAAGGTTGTTCCGTAGAAATGGGAAGCTCAGCATCGATTCCATATAATACTTGAAAAGGTGACATACCGAGAGACCTCTTTGGAGTAATATGGTCTACCCACAAAGCATCATATAATGACTTGTGCCATGATTGTTGATTCTCATCAACTAGCTTCCATATGATGGTCACTAGGTTCTTATTACTGGATTTTGCCTAATCATTTCCCTGGGGGTGATAATCCGAGGCATGGACCAAGGTTATCCTGTATTCATAGCAAAAACTGATGACTTCCCGTGAGGAGAAGTTGGAAGCATTATCAGCAACGATCTTGTGTGGGATGCCAAACCTTACAATGATATTTTCTTTGATGAAGTTGTAAACAATTTCAGAGGTGGCATTCTTAACAGGTATGGCTTCTACCCATTTGGTGAAGTAATCTATTGCTGTCAGGACATAACTATGTCTAACACTTGATTGGAGATGTAGTGCCCCGATAAAGTTGATTCCCCATTGCCTGAATGGTTTGTCAATAATGACTGGCCTGAGGGGAAAAGTAGCCAATTTTGGTTTGCCAACAAACTATTGGTAGAGCTCACATTTTGCTACCCAGGTGGTTGTATCCCAAAATAGCATTGGCCAATAGTACCTAGCCCGGATGATCTTGTGTGCTATGATGGAAGAGGAAAAGTGACCATCACAGGTTGAATCATGAAAGCTTTCTAGTAACTTTACCTGTTGTGGCTTGTCAACGCATCGCAAGAAGATGCCATCAATACTACGTTTGTATAAACCGTCATCCCACATGACATATCTGGCTGCCCTGAGCTTTACAATACACTTCTCCTTTGAAGTTAGATGAGTTGGAAACTCACTGTAAGTGAGAAAGAAAGCGATATCAAAATACCATTCATCGATAGTCACAACAAATAGAACCATAGGTAGGGAATCAAATTTCTTTAGTTTACCCGACACTTTGTCGGTACAATCAACTTCCTCTTTAGGGACCTCTGACTCTTTGTTTTCAGCCATAAGCTGACATAGGCCCTTGCCTCTTACCATCTTGGTTGGTTTTATGTCTAGATCATACTCGTGGACCTTTGTGATCCAATTCCCTCGTAAGCTTCCTAACTCATGTTGAGTTAGGATAGACTTGACTGCCGTGTCAGGAACCAACACTACCGTATGAGAGTTTAGGATGTAATACCGGAAGTTCTTGACTGCTTTAACAACGGCGAATGCGTGATTTTCTAACTGATGAATCTTCAGTTCATGAGGCTTGAGAGGAGAGATCATGAATGTGATTAGAGATTCAACATCCTTAGAATTTTTTTGCATTAAAATGGTTGATACAGTATGCTTGGATGCATAACTGTACATGATAAAATCCTTAGAGAAGTCAGGACATACCAGGATTGGTGCATGAGCAACAGAGGATTTTATATCTTCGAATGAATCCTTTCCTTCTTCACTCCACCAGAAAGTTTGCGACCATTTCATCATATTTGATATGTGACGAGTCTTTTTAGAAAATTCGGGAACAAAGCGTCTGAGAAAATTCACTTTTCCGAAGAAAGAGTGAACACCAGTCTTACTTGTGCGTAAGGTAAGGTTCTGAATAGCCTTAACCCTTTTAACATCTATCTTTGTTCCTTCCTTGCTGACAATGTTTCCTAACAACTTTCCTTTAGTGACCTCGAAAACAAACTTTTTCAGATTTAAGGAGATCCCGTGTTCTCAGAATCTAATCAATATTTTCTCCAAATGATCACAATGATCATTTCACTATTTAGAGAACACAATTAAGTCATCTAAATAAACTATGATGACCTTTCCCATCATACCTTTGAATGTGAAGTCCATTTCTTGCTGAAAGGTGGCACCGGCATTGGTCAAGCCAAAAGGCATCCTGTTGTAGGTGAATGTGCCCCAGGGAGTAGTGAATGCTGCTTTGAATTGGTCTTCAGGTGAGACTTCAATCTAGTTATAGCCTGAAAAACCATCAAGCATGGACAACATTTCTGAGCCGGTTACTACCTCTAGAACTTGATCTATTATGGGCAGCGGGTAGTTGTCCTTCAAGGACGCTTGATTCAGGCTATGGAAATCTACGCATATGCGTATCTCACCATTCTTCTTTCGTAATGGCATGATGTTTGCGACCTAGGTACTGTGATGGATAGGAAAAATGATCCTTGCATCCAACATGTTCTGTATTTCTGCCTGGATGGTACCCGAGATCTTGGGATTGTAGTGCCTTTGTTTCTGGCGAAAGGGTTTGACATCTTCTTTCAACGAGATGTCATGCTGAACGTCCTTTGGCTTGAAAGACTTTAGATTGGCATAAGACCATGCCAATACGTCCATATATTTCTTCAAAATTTTGACAAACTTCCACTTTTCTTCAGTTGTGCAACACTTCCCAATGTTCACAAACTGCGGATGTTCCACAAAACCCAGGTTGACTGGTTCGGTTTCTAGAGAGGAGTTAGGGTCATCTTGCCATTTCTTTTTGACAAAATGATCATGTTTTTCAAACAAACATTCCAGAGAGACTAAACCTTTTGGAATTTTATTTCCTTTGAGCTGGCATATGCCATCACCTCCTTTTGATTCGTTTGCTTGATCAGTAATAGATTCACGGCATGCGGAAGTAGATCCTTCAAAATGAAGCTCACTAAAATTTTCTACTTTCTCTAGAAAGGCGATAAGGTGATTATCATTGTTGAATACCTACCAGTGCTGAGAGTTGTCTAGCATGCTTGGGCAGAAGACTACCTCAATATTATATGTGTTTGTTTTCAACCCTGGGTGAGGGAGCATGAGAGACGCTGAGACGGCTAGTGAATCGGTCATGTCATTCTGAGCTCTTGGAATGAGTTTTATTGAAAAAGCGTCAAATTCCTCAATACTGTCCCATACCGTGTTGCGGTAATGCTTGAGCCTTTCATTCTTTACTTGGTATATTCTTTTTACTTAATTTACGATCAGCTCGGCATCACCTTGTACTTTTAGGTTCTTAATTCCCCTTTCTTTCGCAGCTTGTATGCAAAGTAGAAAATATTCATATTCAGTAGTATTATTTGTATTGAAAAACTGTAACTTGAAAGATAGAGGAAAAATCTCCTCTTCAGGAGATATTAGCACAGCCCCAGCACCGCATCCGCTAGTTGCACAACTACCATCAAACTACAGTGTCCATATCTTATTAAGGTCCTCCTCTTGGACAAGAATATCCATTTTATCAGAATCAGTAGATAAGAAGTAGTTCCCCATCCCTGATGATTCAAAGAGAATTTGGGCTTTGGGGTCGTTCGAATTGGTGACCAAGTACTTCTTTTGCGATTCTGGCTCTAATGTCTGCATTACATCCTTGACGGGGATTCTGGCCTTGGAACAATCCATATGGATTTCTTTGCCAGCTTCTTTGCAAAAGCTTCTTCCTAGTAGAATTTCGTATGCTACTGGGATATCAGTAATGAGGATGGTCATCTTTACTCTTTTCTCTGGGAATTCCGTAAAGGCGAACTATGCATATTTGATCTGACCAATCAATGGAACCTGTTTGGTTTCCATGGAGTAACATCTGCTAAAAGGCTTGGTAAGACTAAGGCCTAAAGCATGAGTGACCTTTGTCGACATGACATTATCGGAATCCCCAAAATCAATTATGCAGTTGCTTAGTTTGTGACCATTGATCAGGAGGGAGAGATAAAAAGGTTCAATTTTACTCGACATGGAATTCGAGGCCACATTTATGCAAGATACAGGAGGAGTGGAAAGGATTCCTTTTAAGGAGACATGGGAAGTTACGATAGCTTGGCTTTGAATATATCTGATCAATCTTACAAGTTGCTCAGGGTTGGACTAAAGATATTCAGCCTCAGACATTTAAATCTTGGTCTTTTTAGCATGATTGACTATATCGAATGTGACCAAGGGTTGCGTTGATGAGGGAATGAGTCCCTCATTTCGTGGCGGAGGGTTAGGATTACTAGTCTTTATGGGAATAGAAGAAGGCTGATTTGGAGGAGAGATGGGGGGAAAAGATTTTTTTGTAAAAGACTTAAGAGGAGGTTGAGCAGGAAGAGGATTACCTCTTTTAGCAATGGTTGGAGGCATGTTTGACAGAACCTTCTCTTTTTGTATCCTAGCAGCAACTTCTGCTTCTTTTCCTTAAGAGTGGGTGAAAATAGCATATGACTGCCCACTTGCATACCCTTGGGTACCCTCTTCTTCATCGGATTCCTCATCTTCAAATTCCATATACCCGATTGTAGAGTCATCAGTCAGTTCATCGACATCTTGATCACCTCCACATGGGGATGAAGGTTCTTCATAATTTTGCTCCTCTTCTTTGATCTTGACTAGGGCATTGACTGGAGGGGCCTCAA
The DNA here is from genome assembly GCA_019776745.2 of Taxus chinensis. Classification (NCBI taxonomy): domain Eukaryota; kingdom Viridiplantae; phylum Streptophyta; class Pinopsida; order Cupressales; family Taxaceae; genus Taxus; species Taxus chinensis. The sequence continues at coordinate 59,828,761 of CM034146.1, read as the reverse complement.
GAGCCAACCACGGAGCGGTTACAGGCAGATGCAGAATTTGTGGGGCATTTTTGGAATTAAAATTTCTCCATGGGATATCCCAGTATGTAGTGCTAGGAGAAGCTTGAGCTAATTGCTTCTTTAACGTGAGCAAGTCGTTCGCCATCTTCTGGAATGTCGGATCTTGATGAAGTGGTTTGAGAAGGAGTTGAATCTTTAGGCTTGAATGGCTCTCGTTTTAACTTGCTAGATATAAGCAGGTTATCCTCTATTCAAATGGCTACAACTTGAGCGAGAACTAGGGTGGTGATTTGTTCTTGTAAGAGTAAGAAACTTACTCTTGAACTCGTGGCGTTCACAAAGAAACACTTCTAATTTTCTGGTGTGGGTAGCATCGCAGGAGTCACACGATTAATTAATGAATTAAAACAAGTGATAAAATTGCGCATGGTTTCATTGACTTCCTTCTTCAGGTGAGTGATCTTTGACAATAACACAAACGTGTCTTCTGAAGGATTATACATGTCTTCAAATGCAGTTTGTAATGTGGCACAACTAGTGATAGATCTGGCTGGCAAATGTTAGAACCACTTTGCTGTGGGTCCTTGTAAGGTCTCTAGAAAGAGGTGCACTAACACATCTTCATGGGTCACATCCAGGATGCTACATGAGATAATGAATGTAGATATATGTGAATTCATGCTTTGGTTTCCACTTCCATCAAATCTTGAGAAATTCTTGTGGTTTCCATGAGGGAGTGCGTGAACAGGATGTGGCAATGCAATAGGGCCCATAACGTTTCCCCATGGTACTACCATTTGAAAAGTTGGAAAGAGGATGCAAGCCAGAAATGTGGTTCCGCTAAGCAACAAAGCACTGCAAAGGGATGTGGAGGCTCCTTGCAAAAAATAGTTCTTTCGTGGAGGTGAGACACTTTTGGCTAACCGATCAGCTGAACTCAGCGATGAGAAGCGTGCTGGTGTAATGCTAAAGTTTTTCCTTTGAAGTAGATAAAAAATAGGATCAAATTCTCAGCGAGCTCTCCTACTACGGGTAAATGGTTCACCTGCTAGTGTGTCTTTTAGATCTACAATGTTTTTAGAACAGATTTTAAAAGAAAAAAATCTTTTTGGTCACACTTGTTGATTTTCTGATTTTTCTGACAAAAATCAACAGCATGTACTTTTCTAAATATTTAATTTTATCCTTCTTTTGAAAACCGATTTTGGTTTAATGACGAAGATCAACGAGGATAAAATGATGGTTAACTTAGTAAGCTGATTTTCGGATCTTAGAATTGAATTTTTGTAAGGGTTTGAAATTATTTGTAAAACTGTCAGAATCTCAGATCTACGGAAATATATGGGTTTTTGTAAAAACTCAACGAACTAAAGATCTCTAACCAGCACAGATCTATGGATCTCTGAAGAAAATTTTCAGTTTAGATCACTCTTGCAAATTTTTTGAAATTCAAGCAAAGAGTTAAGATTTGCAAACAGGTAGTGATTTTTATAATTTTATCTATTTTCTTGGTTTCCTTAAAGAATGTTAGTGTCCTTTAACCGACACAACACTCACATAGATCTGTTTCGATCCCCAGTAGAGTCACCAAAAACGGTTGGTCTGAAAATATTTCGGGAGGGCAGATCTATGGATAGACGAGCCAAGAGTGTGCAGGGCATAACCCCTCTTTAAGACAACAAAGCAAAACTAGTTTATTGTTATTCTACCAGTAGGAATCTATGCAAGTCCTATAGTATTCTGCCTTCAGGGGTTTGGGATCTCATTCCACTAGGGGTAATTCCGACTGTGAGTAGAAAGGAATGAAGGGAGGAGAGAAGATAGGATAGATCTAAAGGGAGAAAAGAAATGAATTCCGAAGCAGAAAGTTCGGAGGGTTTATGTTTTGGGATGGTAGTAAACAGAGGCAAACCTACTTGCATAAACAAACAAAGTAATACTGATGAACAAATGACAAAAGGTAGAGATAGATTTGATAGAAAAGTAACATAGATCTAACTTAAGAAAGATCTGATACACATAACACATCCATTGAGCACAAAGTCTTAATTTCTATATTAATATTTTCTGTTGCAAAAGTACAAAGCCTTTTTCCTTCTCACTTCTATTTTTTATCTAAAAAAAGTTCATCCTTGAATACAACAAGTATCCAAGTATATATAGAAAGAGAAGGAGAAAGAAGGCAAAAAGGAACCAACGACTAATTACAAAATATTTACAAAATATATAAAATTCAACCGTTGACTTTGGGAAATTTAGTGGATGACAACATCTCATGGTGCAACATGGATGATGTCATCATTTGTGCCAAAAAACTTTTAGATACTTTTACAAAAAAGGAACAATCCTAGGAGGAAGGAGCCTATTCATCGTTGTCCCGCTGCTGGAAAGGAGTATCCTGCTTCTGCTTAGGAGAGGAAATGTGAAATTGAGCACGATACTCCATGAATTTGCTAATCATCGGTTGAAGTTGATCCTGAGCAGGACCCTTGGTGTGATTGCCGATGACTTCACAAGTCTCCCGTTCATCTCTGAGTCTCTCTGGGAGCTTGAAGTATTCATTACCTGCCTCCATCAGGTATCTGACAAAATTGATGTAGGCTAGAAGGTTGTTGATAGACTCTATGTCAAAAGTGGCTTCTAACCCTAAACCCTGAGACATGATCTCCTTAAAGATCCGAATAGTGTCATCTACCTTCCTCAAGGCATATGATGGGGCGAGCAAGCCCGGGGACATCCTTAGGACGATCTGCTCCATTTGATGCATTGCATCCAAGGCTTCCTCCTTTATTTTGTCAATCTTCTCCAAGACAAATTCCATCTAGTCAACCCGATAGTCCAAAGTAGTAAGAACTTTTTTGGGTGCTCTTGGATGATCGAAGACGCTGAATTTTACCAAATCATCAACTGAGTAGTCGAGCATCTTTTGGAACATCTCATATTGTAACCTGGAATGGTCAAACTCTTTGGAGATAGGCCTTGCAATCACTTGGAGTTCCTTGTTGGCCTGATCAATATTTTGATACAGCTCTGTGAACTTTACAAGTACTTCCTCACTATCCTTGAGGATCTGGTCTCTCTAGGAAGATACTGCCATACCTTGCTCACCAATCTTGGTGTACTCATTGATCTTTTCCTGACTAAGGGCTTCAGGAGTTTTGGTGGCAGTTGTGGGAGGTGCACTGCCCATTTTCTACAAGGCTTGGAGAAGATGTTTGTTCTATTCCTTCAGTATCCTCTTCTCTTCCTTTGCTTCCTAAAGATTTTTGTAATGGGAATCCACTGTAGATAGGACCTCTTCTTGTAGGCTTTCCGAGGATGTTCCCATCATGACCTATGTCACTGTATAATCTGTAGGAGACAGATCCTTTTTATCCTTTGTGGGATTAGGGTATACGATCTCCATAACCCTTTCACTTGAAGTGCTCTGAGAGAAGTGGGTTATTGGATTTTTCTTCTTAGCTCCTTTTTTTGGGATGATGGAGAAGTCCATAGGTACAATGGGGACTTTCCTCTTATGCTGGCTTAGGTGCTTGGAGATCCATTCTGGACTTAAGGGAGTGTGACCAGAGGGAGAAGAGGGAACAAAGTCAAAAGAAGGAGCAACTAAAGTGAACTCGGGGAAATGTGTCAAGATGCTTAGTGGCGGCATTGTTAAAGAAGCTAATCCTCCAACAGTCACGGGGGTAGGAGTCATTGTAGGAAAGGAAACTGTGGGGGTGTAATGAATCTAAGAGATGAGAGAAGAAATGCTAGGGGATAGATCTACTAGGGAAGAGAAGATGGAGGAAGAGGAAGGGAGAATAGTAGAAGATGGGGCAGAAGACACAACCAGAGAAGTGGTTGTTTGAGTGATGTGAGGAGGGGAAGGAGAAGCAGAAGATGGGATGGTGGGAACTTCACTAGTTATAGTAGTGGCAACATCCTGAGTGGATGTGCCTGTTAGAACACTTATCGCCTCTTCTTTTTCAGGGGATTCTAGACTTACTACCTGTTCCTGGGAGGTGGAAGGAGGACTCTTGGGAGCTTGTTCCTGAGTAGTTCTTGATTCTCCCTCTTTGTATTTTCCTTTTCTCTTTGGTAAGTGCTTTGGCTTGGCAGGTGCATCATCCAAAGGAGACGTGGTGAAGTCTACTCCAAGGTAGATGAGGCCATTCTTCCTGCACGAATGCTTTGTGCGCTGCAGAGTTCCTTTAACCATTTGCTCAATAGTTTGAGGTGCCTTTGTTCTATCAATCTCAGAAAATGGCCAATTGTCCCTGTCTATATCTAGATAGACCTGATCAGTCATTTGGAAACCTTTTGGGATAATGGCCACACCATATTGGATGATCTCTGCCATGGCCAGGTGGGAGTGATCCTTTCTTCTAAGCTTGAACTCGTGATATAGGTTGATGTAGATATCCTCGATTTGTGGGAAAGGGATTGGATCAAGATTTGCCCTTGGAAGGCAATTGCAAGGATCAAAGTTCAGCCTTCCTGAGAAATTGTGTTTTAAGTTGAGTAATTACAGCTCCACAAACATTTCCCGGGCTTTAGTATGAGAAGTGTAGGTGTACCTGCCCGTTATGAGGGGGAATGGAGTTCCACCCTTATTTCTTTTCAGGAACTTCTCGTGGTATGTGATGAGCTGTTTGGATAGCTCTAATAGTATTAACTTAGGTCTCGCATACCTCAGTAACTTGGTGGGCTCCGCTAAGAAGTTGGCAAATTTGAGATAGGTGAAGGTGGGGAATTACGTAAATAATGCCCCCCCACATCTCTATGGTAGTAACCATACTCTTGGTCATCCAACCGTGAGTCATATTGGGCCTCAATAGGAAAATGATGCCATAGAAGAAGGCATCGTTGATCTAATTGAACTGTGCGATGCTATTTTCTAGTCTCAACTCTAGATAATATTCATATATTTTTACTTGGAGCCATACCCCACATCGACTTAGTGCTGGGTAGTCTCTTTCAGAGGCAGAAGTGTATACCACGTAGGAGTTCATTTAAAACATCCCCGTTGTTGAGAGTTTTTGGAGCTTCTTGGAGATGGTGTTGCTGATAATCTTTGCCCATTCAAAACGTTGATCAGGAATGTTTTTCCTCATTGTTTCCAAGTATATGAGCATCCATTTATGAAAGTAATGGGCATCAGGAAGCCCAAATACCCTACTCAGGAAGGTTATGGTGTCGCTCAACTCTTCTGAGAAGTCGTTGCAATGAATAACTTGCGGCCACCTGGTTATCACCTTCTTATTCTTTAGGAACACTTCATTCATAAGTTGCATGCATTTGTCCTCATTCTCGTCCCATACTTTTATGCAGTCTTCTTGGATTATTGCCACAAAGTGACAGTGGTGGGGAATACCCAACATGATTTCAAAGTGCCAGGCAATGAGGTTGATTATTACCTTGCCCTTCTCATTCTCGACACATCTTGTGTCTGTATTATAGCAGTGGGCCACCACCATCATAAATTCATTGTTTACTGCACTCACGGGAATTCCCCCAGTGAAATGTAAACCACTACCGATCAATTTGTCCTTCTATGGACTACCTGTGACCTTCCTGGTTCTGGCCCAGAAGTCCTCCATATCAATGTGACCAAGTTCTTAATCCCTGATGTCCAAGTCACATTCAACAAGGGATTCGGGCATCTTGACCCTTTGGTATTTGTACTTCATTTCTTCCTCTATGAGTTTGGCCTTACCCTTAGACTTGGTTAGATTTTTACTTGACGAAGACATGTGCGAATCCAAGTTCAGCTGCTGATCTACAAGAAGAAGGGGGGAAGTCCATCATAGAAGAGCCATGTTAGCTGTTAGATCATCCATTAAAGCTTATAGAATGAAAAATTATCAATTTACAAGTCTCTGGGCGTAAGGCGCAATTCTATTACAGGTTGTAGGATCAGAAAAGCAAGGCACACTATTGGAGAGTGTTGCATGGAAGAAACCAATGCAAAGGGGCACAGGGCACAGAAATACTACACACAACATTCAGTGTTGGTGTCAAAGGATGTGTGCCTGTGCCATATGAAGGGTTTTAAAAAGGCGTAGATTATTTTTGTGTTACAAGGCTATTGGATGTGCCATTGGCACGAATATGGTATATGTTACAAATCATTATGGTGTGCCAAGGGGCGCAGGTTCAAATGGTGCATCATAGAGTTAAGGTGTGCCAGTGTTTTAGCTTTTGGTGTGGTGCAAGAAGAGTCTACATGACATTCAAATGTAGGTGTAGGTGGTTTTGTGCTCGCGCATGTGTTAGGGTTTTGAGCATTTTATAAGGTGTAGGGAAGATGCGTGTTGCAAGCGGGGACAGTGTGCCCCTTTGGCGCAATTGTGTTTTGTGCAATAGTGATGGCGTTTGTGCTAAAGGAAAACCATGGGTTTGATAATTTTTAAGGATTTTCCCTCTTTTGATCGGTTTGTGGCTTTTTGGCCTTTTTCAACACATATTTTTCAGTGAGGCGAACAGAGGAAAGAGGGTCAGGGATTCATTCTGAAGCAAGGCATTCTCAGTTAGCAAATATGGAAGGAGAGTAGAAAACCAGTTTGGGGGGAGAGTTAATTTGCAAAAACGGGCTGGAGATTGTGTTACTTCATAGGTTCATTTTCTTTGTTTTTAATAACAACCCCTTACCAATAACACAAAAACCCCATATCAACACAAGAAGAGCAAGGACCACTTACCAAGAATATATAATATGGAAGAAATGAAGTGGGGTCCACAAATGTGACGTAAAGTGACACACGGGGCTGATGGGAGCACTGAAAAATGCAGAGGAATTAACTTTTTCATGTTTTCTTAATCGTGAAAATGACAAGTCGGATGCACCTATTTATAGCAAAAGGTGCAATAAATGTGCCACCATCTTTTTTGTAAGGCACACCAAAATAGATGACAACATGAAAATAATTGTGCCATTGGCGTGGATTTGGAACTGTCAACATTAATTTTTTAGCATTTTGGTGCACCATTCAGGGGCACACCAATTTTAATGTCAACAAGTAGGCGCATGCACCTTGGCGCAAGCGTGAAAGGTGCATCATGAGAAGGTGCAACATTTGGATTGTTGACACTCCAAAGGATACACCAAAGGAATAGAAGGGGGCGCAAATTCATTTGATGTTGCATGAATAAAAATTGTGCCTATCCAAAAAAGGAACCAAATGACTAAGTTCGAAAGACTAGATCATCCGGAAATGGATTTTATGCCATTCTGAATGTTAAGGGACCTTAACGGGGAACCAAAATGAAATTTTTGGTATGGTTACCTACAAAATTTCCCCATCAATTTTACAGGATAAAACTTTCTCGGTTAATGTGTCACGGTGACGTTATTATGCTATATCTATTTGCAACTTCTATTTTTCAAAAGGTTTTGCTTTCATCAGCATTCAAACTAGTTTTAAGTATACATTGTCAAGGGACTGCGACAGCATCACTTCAGTGCTTAGACCTTTTTGGGGTTCTAACTTGACTTACATATTGGTACATCTTTGTCGTTATCTTAGGGTATAGGCTTGGCAATAGCAATTGAGTGAATCATAACATTAGATGTGCATATGAGTGTTTCTTGATTAAAACGGTTGCATAAAACTACATCTATGATACACTATGGTATAACTCCAACATCCCCTTAAATGACTTGTAGAAAACCATACACTTAAGGGTTATGCTAGCTATATAAAGACATCCGCTAGTGATTCCTAAAAACATAAAAATGGAAGCCAAATTAAATGAGCAGCATATGGGTGAAAACCCTTTCGACACCTTCCCATTCAATGGTCATAATTTAGAACTGCTCTTCTCTCAAGTCAAAGATATGGAGATGTTAATTTATCATAATGGAGAAGAGTCAGACTCTTCAGGAGAATAGCAAAGGTTAGACTTAAACAAATTTGACGAGCTCTTATATTATAACAAAGATCAAGTACTTGTAAGAGTCTTGGCATTAGGAGCTAAACTTCTGCACGAGTGTGAAGAAGAAACAAAGGTCATTGACCCTAATTTAGGAGAGCGAAGATTTGTCTTAGACACAGATAATCCTTTTGATGTGGGGTGTGCTTCCACTTCTGGGAAACATAAGGCTGTTGTTGAAGGTGAAACATCACGTAAACCTCACTTTAAGGCTTTGTGTAAAGTAAAACCTAAGCGGAAGGCCTCCCCTCCTCTGAAATTCAATGAAGAAGAGGATCCCCTGGTTAAGGAGGAGATCCTCCAAAAACAGATTTTGAAGTTGAGTAAAAAATTAGCCAACCTAGGCTCTTCAAAAAGAAACATAGGTAAAGACAAAGACAAAAACAAACTTAACGAGTTTAAATCTGATCCGCATACAGACTATACCTTTAAAGAAACTCAAGCTCAAAGGTCAATATCACCTACTAAAGATAAAATAATTTAGAATGAAATGAAATCTATGAAAGATACACTCGCGACATTACAACAAGGAAATATAGGCCAAAACAAAAAATATTCGTATGAAGAACTTTGAACTTACCCCTTTGATAAAGACATGCTACAACAACCTTTCTCGAAACATTTCACTGTTCCTAAGTTTGATAAGTATAAGTGTAAAAGTGATCCTCATGATCATATAAAAGAATTTTACGTGGCTTGCCAAGAGGTCATGTATATCGATAATTTCCTGATACAACTTTTTCCTCACAGCCTAGGAGCCGTGGGATTGGAATGGTTTTATATCATACCTAAGGGCTCCATTATAACATGGCCCATGCTAGTAGAGAAATTTATAAGGCATTACTCCTATAATATGGAGAGTGACATCATGATGAATGATCTATGCAACACAAAATGAAAACCCAATGAGACATTTGTAGGATTTTTACAATGATGGCGTGGGTTAGCTAGTCGTTTTCCTTATGCCTTACCCGAAAAATAGTTAGTGAGTATATTCGTTCCTAACTTGAACCCAGAAATAGCCTTTCACTTGCAAATGCATTGTGGCTCAAACTTTGAAGAAGTCATAGAGAAAGTTAGTCAAATTGAGAAAGTACTCATTGGAAAGGGCATGCTTAAACCTGTTATTAAAAACAAACACAAAGCCAAATCCACAGACAAACCTAAATTCTCCAATAAGAATAAACATGATGTTGGTGATGGTATTACAAACTCCAAGAGAGTCCAAGCTATACAGATAGGTCCACTCTTAAAACTTTCACAAGGGCCTCATCCCAAAGTGCCTACAAAATGTACATTCACATATTTGAAAGAATCCTTATCTACCATCCTAAAACAATTAGATGGTGCAAAGATGGTATAATATCCAACTACAACAATGCCTTACCTAGAAGACGCTCTGAAACTAGTTTGGTTCAAAGACATTGAATATTACGACTTCCACCATGTCAAAGGACACAAAAAAGATAGATGTTTGAGATTACACCATTATATCCAAGACCTCATAGAGGAAGGGAAGATTTCTGTAGAGTCTCCCTCAGAGACTGGTAAAAGTTCAAATGAAAAAATGGGTATTTACAAGGAACCTTTTCCTGACCATGCAGATAAAAAGAAAAAGAAAACAGATCAAGGGAAAACTTCCAACAACTATAGGACCACTGCCTATGTGTACCCTACAAATTATAGTCATGATTCCCTCATTGGATGTGTTAACTCACCTAACGAACATATTAACACTATTAGGATCTTAGAAAAGAGCTGTGCAGTCGGGACAAGACGTGCTCGCTTAATCATACCATATCCTGTACCTACCCCTGAGGAAAGTTAGTATAACTTGATAGAGCAATTAGAAAAAATGTCTGCTAAGATATCTATCCTTGATCTCCTAAAGATCTCCAATTCCCATAAAAACATATTGTTCAAGACTTTGCAAAATTTAGGCGTTTCTATAGAAATAGACCCCACAAACCTCCAAGCCATGACTGCACGCTTAGACACCAACGATCATATTACTTTTGATCATACTACAATCCCGCATAATAGCCCAGAGCATAACTTTCCATTATATCTTGAAGTGGTGGTTACCTGTCACAAGATCAAAAGTGTACTTGTAGATGGGGGATCTGGTCTGAATATTTGCACCTTGAAGCTGGTGAAGCAGCTAGGCCGTTCAGAAATAGATCTAGGTGCTAAAACTATCGCAATCACAGCATATGATAATGAAGAAAGAGAGTCAGTAGGGACTATAGTAGTCCCCATGGAGGTAGGACCAACATGTCACGACACAACGTTCCATGTCCTTGACTTGGACCTTTCATACAACATGCTCTTGGGATGCCCATGGATCCATGCCATGCAATCTATTCCATCAACTTTTTATCAATACATCAAGTTATGTCATGAAGGGTAGGTAGTTACCATTTTGGGTGACCCAAAACCTTTCACACATTGTAGGGATTTGCACAAATTTTCTCGTGCAACTTATGAATGTCCTTCTACGGATGTTGTTGTCCCTTTACAAATGGAGGCCATGAAGAACTGAGTGGATTCATAATCCCTCACACCTTTCAATCAATATTTTCCCTCGTTGGTCAATCCATTTGCTTCATGGGAGGCCACATCAGCAAAATATGGCCCAAGTAGGCCATTTAATCTTGAGTAGGCTTTGTTGATATCAGATTTATCAATATACCCCAGGACAAGGGGTAAACCTTATTTTCAGTTCAAGAGCACCCACAAGCAATGTCCTAAACCTTTAAAGAAATTTGTCCATAGTGGCCTCATGTTTGAGGAGAAAATGTTAGAAGACCCTACCAGTAGAGTACTAGAAGGCACCATGGCTTCATGCAATCAAGTTCCTCAATATGTCAAAGGTCCTCACATGATGTTTGTCATGGGCTATAGCGGGTTTGGATGCAATGTTAATGCACAAGGTCAGTTAGAGCCTATCCCTATCCCTCATTTCAAAACTGATAAACATGGCCTTGGAATAAGGCCCCATGACACTCTAACCTTCTAAGAACAACGCCACTTCTTATGAAAGTGAGGAAATTTTGCCTCATTTCGATAGTGACGCAAATTCGCAATGTAGCCTTTATGAAGATCTTGCCTCCACGAACCTATTCCCAGATTCTTCAGTCCTTACCTTATCCGAATCCATCCCCCTAGATAAATATCCAATAGCCCTTATATATCCTGAGCTTATAGATTGGGATCAACAACTTCACATGCCATTGGATTTCTTTGAAAATGATGAGGCATTCATAGAGTTCATGGGACTCAGGGACTTTATTCTGGCTGGAGACCACAAGAAAGGATTTAAGATTTAACTAGACACTTGTGCCTATTTTGGGGAAGAAGTAGAGATGTGTAGATGATTGAATAAGAAGGTTGTAACTAAAAGCATACCTACTTCTGAGAAACCAAACAAGAAGGCTCAACAGAAATCCCATAGTGACAAACTCTTTGATGAGCTCATAGACAAACAAAATGAAGAGTCTAAAGATGAAGTGATTTATCCATTTAAAGATGATCATGAACTACCACAAGAGGTCGATGTTACTATTCCCCCTAATCCTACACGGATGGAAGATGTTTCTAAAATGCTTATTGAGGAAACAATCAATGTCAACATTGGCTCAAAGGAGCCACCCAGAATAGTCAAGTTGGGATCTTCACTCTCAGCTTGGGAACAAAATACCTTTGTAGAGCTCTTAAAAGAATATGTGGACATATTCGCATGGACATATGTAGATATACCTGGTTTAGACCTTGAGCTAGTTGTGCACAACCTCGTTGTGCACCCAGAGGCCAAACTAGTCAACCAGAAGTTAAGAAATATGCATCCTAAAGTGGCGCTCTTGGTCAAAGAAAAATTAGAAAAGTTGTTAGTTGTTGATTTCATAAAAACTATTGACTATTTAGAATGGATCTCTAACATAGTCCTAGTATAGAAAAAACCTGTTGGAATAAGGATCTACACGGATTTCCATGACATCAACAAAGCATGTCCAAAAGATGATTTTCCCCTACCTAACATTGACATGATAGTTGATTCAATTGCTGGCTATGAAATATTGTCCTTGATGGATGGTTTTTAATGTTATAACTAGATACGAATTGTGGAGGAAGATCAACATAAGACAACATTCATCACCCCTTGGGGAATGTTCCACCACAAAGTCATGCCCTTCGAGGCTTAAAAATGTTAGGGCTACTTATCAGCGGGCCATGACAGTTATTTTCCATGATATGATAAGTGACATCATGGAGGATTATGTTGATGATATCCTGGCAAAATCCAAAAGTAGAAAATAACACCCTGACGTATTGAGGTGTATCTTTCAACGTCTAAGGGATTATAAGCTTCGTTTGAACCCTAAGAAATATGTCTTCAGTGTCTTATTAAGAAAAATCCTAGGGTTCATTGTCTCACAAAGTGGGATTGAAGTGGATCCTACAAAGGTTACGAATATCACAAAAATTCCGCCACCTATCACTCTCAAGTAGCTAAGGAGTCTACAAGGAAATATTCAGGTAATTTGTCACTTTATCTCATGACTTGCAAATAAGTGCCACCCCTTTACTCATTTGTTCAAGAAAGATGTCACATTTAATTGGGGACCTGATTGTCAAAAGGCCTTTGTGCTACTCAAATAGTACTTGTTCAACCCACACGTACTAATGCCACCTACCCCCGGTGAACCTCTCCTCTTATACATTTCAGCTACCCAGTTTTCCATTGGTGCATTACTTGCCCAATATGACTTAGCCCATAAAGAGAGAGCAGTTTATTATTTTAGCCGTACCTTGATTGCATACGAGCTGAATTATCCCCAAATAGAAAAGGCCTGCTTGGAAGTTGTCTTCACATTTCAAAAGCTTTGCCATTATCTCTTGAATAATAAGACCAAGCTCATATCCAAAGTTTACCCTCTTAAGAACCTTTTATCGAAACCCGTCCTCACAGGCTGAATGGCTAATTGGATCATTCTCTTGAGTGATTTTGACATTGATTTTGTAAATTAGAATTCTTTAAAAGGAAAGGTACTGGCTAATCAGTTAGCAGAAGCTCCTCTCCTAGCAATGGAACCTTTATGCTTAGATTTACCAGATGCATCTATGATGTATATTGAAGATTCCGTAGAATGGCAAGTTCATTTTGATGGATCTTTTACCTTCCACAGATCTGGAGCAGGAGTGGTCCTCATCACTCCAAATGGTGATTTCATACCACAAGTATTCCGATTGGGATTTCTGTGTACAAATAACATTGCAGAGTATGAAGAACTCATCATCGGCATCAGGCTAGGTATTACATGGAATATCAGACAACTACGAGTCATTAGGGACTCTCAACTTATCATAAAATAGGTTAATGATGAGTATAAGGTTAAAGATGAGAAACTTACTCCATATAAGAAGATGGTTGAGAATTTGAAGGAATATTTCACACAAGTCATATTTGAACAAAAACCAAGGTTGCATAATAGATCTGTGGATGCTATGGCTATTATTGGGTGTCTCTTATGCATAGCACCTGAAGAAAGCAAGATGACTTTCTTCATGGAAAATCAATAGGTACCTGCATATGATATGCTGGAGTCATGTTTGGCATGTGAAGTTCTTGGCCCTTTATTCCCTTGGTACGACCCCTATCTTCCAATACCTACAAGATGGTACCCTTCCCCCTGACATCACCCATTCTAAAAAGAAATCACTTATTCACTGCATAGCTCGTTATACCCTCGTAGGAGGTACCCTTTATTGTTGTGGCTACGATGGGAATTTTCTTCACTGTTTGGATGTCACTGATTCTATCCATGCAATTAAGGAAGTACATAGTGGTATTTGTGGAGCACATACTAGTAGCATGGTCTTAGCTAAAAAAGATATTGAGAGTAGGCTATTATTGGCCTACCATGGAATCCGATTGTTGCAACTTCGTAAAGAAGTGTGAACTATGCCAGAAATATGGAAATTTAATACATGCGCCAATGCAAGCCTTACAACCCATTGCAACACCTTGGCCATTCTCCAAATGGGCCCTAGATCTCATAGGAAAGCTCCACCCTTCTTCATGAGATGTTCATACTCATATCATCATTGCCACCGAATACTTTACAAAATGGGTAGAGGATGTCCCTCTTACATATGTCACCGGTGCACATATTTTAAAAGTCATCATGAACCATCTCATATGCCGTTACTGGATCCCCTCAGCCATTGTCACTGATAATGGTAAATCCTTCAAAAATAAAATAGTTAAAATATTGTGTCAACATTTCCATATCCAGCTTAAGTGGTCTACCCCTTATTACCGTCAAGGTAATGGATAGGCGGAAGCCACCAATAAAACCCTTGTGTGGATTATGGATAAAATGGTCAGTAAAACCGGCCATAATTGGCATCTGTAGATACATCCTACCCTCTGGGCCTATCGTACCTCCATCCGTAGTCCTGCTGGTGTGACCCCTTATTCACTTGTTTATGGCACTGAAGCCATCATACCATTGGAAGTGGAGCTTCCCTCCCTAAGAATATCTCTTAGAGACTATCTTGAAAAAGATGAAGACTACAGAGTTTCTCACCTAGCAGAGTTAGAACTATTAGGTGAAGGGCGTATTAGAGTGCTCAATCACCTAAAATTTTATTAGAATAGAGTGTCCAGAGGATATAATAAACACATCATTCATCGAGAATTTGATGTAGAAGATCTAGTTCTCAAAGAAAATCAGAAGAACACCATTAAAGAAAGAGAAAAGAAAGGAAAGTTTGAGGCTAACTGGTTAGGTCCTTATGTTGTAATTACAAAATATGGATCAAGGGCATACAAACTTGCATATTCAAATGGTGAAGATCTTCTGGAACCTATGAAATCCATGCACTTAAAGTGGTTATATGCTTAGGCATGACGAGAATATCAAATAAAAACTAAAAATTGGAAAACAAAGAAAAAATAAGCAAAAAAATGGAAAAATGAGAAAATAGTAAAGAAAAAGTAGGTCGTCCTCATGTGAAAAACACTCAATTGTGGCATAGGGGGTAGGTCCTTGAGTGAAAACTAGTTTTTGGCACTTAAAGAGGATTCATCAGACACAAGTTACTCTTACAGAAATCATTACCACTTTTTAGATACGACTTTTTCTGCTAGGTCTAGGAACCCTACTAGGATCACCTTTGCCTTGCCATGATCTGGTTTGTTTGCTCTTATATCTGTAGGAAGGATGTTACCTTTGTATATGCCCATCTAATGCTGAGCATGAAAATACTGTTGCCATCTTCCTGCACATACATGACATTTTGCCCTTTGTATATTCCCACATCATGCTGGGGGCACCCATGCTTCATTGTTCTTGTATATTTATTTCAAAACATGACCTTGGAAAATACAAAAACATTTAAAAAAAAATACACAAAAAATCTAAACATTTGGAAAATTCCCCTTTCCAGGGATAAAGCTACATTCGTCTCACAACGTTATCTTTGGGAAACGAAGACAAAACAGTGACAAATGTATCCTCAGAAACTTATCTTCTTAGATAAACCTAAAAACATTAGAAAATATGCCAATACTATCCCACAAAAACAAATTAGTGCTTTAATTACTTTTAGTTGTTGGTTTGTATAGTTATGGTGTACTTAGTCCGTTGAATTGTTAGTTCTTTAAATGGATCATTTGCTTATCAAAATTTGAATCTCGTTTGATTTAAATTGAGCATTGCATTACATACATTTGAAGGATATCATGCTTATAAACAATTATTGTATGTTTCTTTGTTTGTTATTGTGCATCCTTTTAGAGTTCATTTTTACTTTCTTAGATTAGATCTCTTTTTTATCTCTTGTTAAGAGGTTTGTGCATGTGTGCTTGTTTATTAGTAGTTTGTTTTATGTGTATATATTTTTATTTTTGTTAACTTTTGCTTGTGTGTTTTTGCACAGTTGTTGGTTATCACATCTATCATCTATCATCTCATCACATTTATAACATCATCCACAACATCATATATATATATATATATATATATATATATATATATATATATATACAAAAATGCTATGTATTACATCATGCATGTATGCTAAGCTAATCATCAAATATCATATCATTAATGGGGGCAAGAGGGGTTGTGCATAATCACAAATCTATCTCCCCCCACACCAATATCATCTAGTATCATCCCAAGTGCTAGCATAAAAACTCAGAACTAAATCATGAATCTAAAAACATGTGGTGCCATCTACAAATACATCATCAAATATGAAAGCAGGAAGTATACACATTTATGAATCTAAGATATGCCACATACATAAAAGAAAGAACAAACATACATCATAAATCCATCATATAAACGATACATCAAAAATATCCATATATACATGTATAATTATCCAGTCAGTGCTCAAAATAATACATCATCGATACAATATACCATCAAAAAGGGGCATGCATAAAAAAGAATCGAGCCTTCATCACGAGGCATCATCAAAATAATAGTATACAAAGCTATACATCAAAGTCAACCTTCATAAGAGGAATGTATAAAGAATATATGTACAAAAAAAAGAAGGTAGAGCTCAACCACAACTCTCGCCCTCACTGGGGATCCCAGGTCTGTCACTTGGTCGACAAAACAATGGTGGCTAGGAAGGACCTGCACTAGGTGGGCCACCAAACTGACTAGATGGCCCCTGTCCAGCCGGATGCTCTGGTATAGGTTGCCTAACTGATCTTGATGAATGGCCTTATTTCCGTGATATAGAACCTATTGTGCTCATCTCTGAATGTCGAGACATTACCACTCGCTACTCTGGGGGAACTGCCCTGAAGTAGGCAGTCCTGTAAAATAAAGCCTTGCCACCGAGCCTCGTAGAATCAGAGATCAGGTCAACATCTCCAGAGGCAAGGGAAGGGAAGCATCTCGCTCATCTGTCACTCTACCTAAATCAGCCTCAACCTGTCTCAAGGATTCCGCCTCTCGATCTCTCTCTGTGGTAGAAGTCTGCACCTGGGCTCATGCCTCATCCCTATGTGCTGAAAGACCCTGTGACCATCTGTATACATGATCCCTCTGGGCTACAACCATCCACACTTGAGTTTGGGAATGGTGTAGGAGGCTCAATATCTGAGCCCCCTGTGTGGCCATCTCTTACACCTGACTCTACCATGTAACACTATTTCTACCCTGAGTGGCCCGTGCCCGAGTATGATCTCTATCTGCTGTCAAAATCTATACCTGGGAAAGTGCCTGATCTCACTCTAATGTGAGGGCCTGTACCTGGGTTCTCCTTGTATCTATCTTTCTAGTCACATGTAACTAAACAAAAATGGTTTCCTGTAAGTGCTGCTGAAGATCAGCTCGTTGCCCACCAGCGCTGCTACAATATGGGATATCAAAATATGGCCCCTGTTATGGTAATACCTATTGAAGAGGGGTATAAATCCCCGCTAGAATGCCCACTAGGGGCAACTCTATGTCCGCGGCCCTGTATACCTATCTTGGCCTAGGCTTGGGGCCCTGTTCTTATGGCTGATGTGGTATGGGACCCTGTCCCCTACCTCTAGCATGATGGTGCCCAACGGGCCCACCCTCATCATCATCATCACTGTCATCTCCACACTCACCACCGCTAGGAGGTCCCACTGGAGGAGGCCTCACACCAACATCATATGCTACTTTGGGAATGCTCAAATGATGCAGGAGCACACCGTGGTACCATCATTCATACTCTGGCATAGTGCTTAGATCTATGATTTTTCTAAGTAGCATCCAAATAATGGGTGCCACCTGTCAGAAACTGGCCAATGCTCTGTCGCAGGCAATCTATAGTCCCATATCAAAATGTTCTTTGGCTCTGTGAACATACCATTTATCTAGCCCAAGAACATCCTGGGTAAGGCCGAAGTGCCATTGACATCGATCTACTCTTTATAAATCCCACATATAGCTACATCTACCCAAGATAAAATGCTCAACGGTAATCTATCCACTGAAAATGTCTGTAAGGCCTCCATGCAATAGAAGCCTGGCGTAACTCATCTAACTCACACTTGTAATGGTATGTAACTCCTATGAAGGGTCACACATCGTCCCCTTCTGGGACCCAAACCATCGTAGAAGGCTCATCAGGAGCCCGACCTCTCACCACACCTAGGGGTGCCCAATGGTAATGTGGTTCCATGCCCAAATATGTAATAAATGGGAAGGTCCTACCATCTTCTGACTGTAGTAAGTGATCAAATGGAGGTCCCAATACAAGTGTCCTAGTATGGACTAACCCCAGCAATAGGTCTGTCCCTCCACTAAGCCAAGAATCACTCCTAGGAGTCCCAGTAGAAATGAAGCACCAGTCTTGTAAGGGAGTAGAACTCCACTGATAATAGCCATCATATAGACCACCACGTATTCTAACTCTGGATCATCTATACGGATAGTCTAATCGACATCCCACATCATGTTATGGTAGGAACATCAAACAAATGTGTGATATGATGCTGATTGTCACTCCAGTGGATCATCGTCTCAATAAGCTGTCCCTGAATTGGGACTCATATGATGCCCTATACATCCTCTAAAGTAATGGTCATCTCCTCTGTTGAGAGGTGAAAGCACTGGCTCTCACTGTGCCAGTGCTCTGTTATGGCTGTCAAAAGACCATGGTCTAAAGTAATCTGGGGCATCTCGGCCACATGAGATAGTCCCGTCACGTGAAAAAGGCTCACTAGGGTCGCTCTATCTTCCTCATCAAATTGTGCCTCTATCATAGCTAAGCGGCCATAGTGCTCGCGATTCTAAATAACGGGTAACATATGCTGTAAAAAAATCAATGCAAGTATTAGGCATCTAACATTTCTATAATATTTTTCTAAGGAAAAATAATGCTTTTAATACATCTAATTTACTAACTATTCGTTTCTTCTGAAGTAATCCCACCTTTTTTCTTCTATACTTGGCTATTTTCTAGCCAATTGTCTTTTCTCACATACTTCTAGAGCATACGTGCCTCTTTTAGCACCTATGCACCCTACCAACGCATACGCGCCCCTTTAGATGCATATGTGCGCACTCCTTTATTCTCCTTTTTTTGGCGTTGGCCATATAGGATGCATACACACCTAGTATGATGCCTGTGCACCCTCCATGATGCCTACGCACCAATTTTGATGCACATGTGTGCACATGTCCATCCAAACCCTAACCGACGCTTGTTCACCCCTCTTATCTTTTCTACGAGTGTGCATGTGCAGACCCACCTTTCCTAATGGATAGGCATGTGTGTACCCACTTCTGACAAATAGGTACACGTACGCGTCCCTGTCCCCCATGAGCAGATGCACATGCGCATCCATGTCTATTTTGACGCATGCACGTGCATGTACCCATCAATCTGACACATACACCTACGTGCATGCATCAAAATTTCTCCTACCTACCCAAGAAAAACCTAAAAATGGCATTAAATGTGTAATTAATAAGGGGGTTAGGGTACTCATGAATGGTCCATCCGCTAGGTCCCACATGTACTCCCGGATGTGATCCACACACCTCGTCGTCCTCGGTATCCTCGTCATCTCACTTCAGGGCTCTCACTTTTGCTTGCAGTGAAAATTGACAAAGGCTCTGGTAGAAATGAATTGGTCGTGATTGTTTTACGAACCCCGAGTGAGTATATTAACTCGTCGCGATGCCCTTGGGGCATGTTTTCTATGTCGTGATCATTCTAACATTCTTCTATCCACTGTGATATTATTTTTGTATTAAAATAATTATTTTTACTAATTTTCATTCATTAGGGCACTTTGTGCCATCCCACGGTCACTTATTCGTTGCACTGAGATAATTTACGAGCCTTTCAGGCACCTTTTCCTGCCTTTTCCTCTATTTTTCATCCATTTTCCCCCATCATGATAATTATTTACTAGTTTATTTTAAATAAATTATTTCACCAATCTTTCTTCTTGTGGGCATATATTCTGAGCTTTTTGATAGCTTTGCCTTCCCACTACCACCTACACGTGTATCTTAGAAGATCTTTTATCTTTTAAAAATTCTTTTGACCGTGCAAAAACCTAGAAAATGAATTTTTTTTTTTTTTAAAACCACTAAAATATTGGAAAATATAAAAATGGCCAAAAATTGATTAAACCAATCATCTACGTCTAAAATTTGTGTCTATTGCATGGCACTCATCCCAGATCTTGTTGACATTCTCAAAATAATTAAAAAAAATGACTCGTGAATCACTAAAATCTTCAATCACCTAAACAAGCTATGTTGCTTACTTTATTTGTACTCTGGGGCAACAACAATCACCTGGTACTATTTTCATCCTGCACATTGCTTTTTCATAGGATGGAAGTGTTCTCCATCTTTCCCCTTGCATAATACACCTTTCTTGTTGCATCATTCTTCACCCTAGTCATTTATCAGAACATTTGGGACTTCATCTTGATAACAAAATATTTGTGCAACTACCTTGAACGTTGTTGGTTTAAGTGTGTGTGATTGTACTTATTTCCTTGTCAGGTGATTCTATTTTATTTCTCGTATTGCATTACATTCATGTATGTTGCATGGAGTTGGTCATTTTTAGTAGAGGACGGTTGTTTGTATCTTGGCTTTTAATGTAATTTTACGCTTCTGTCACATGCTCACATTTTAATAAAGACCCATGAGGAGGATTCTAAGCATTATGATGATTAAGTATTGTTAGCAATTAATTTGCGGATAGCTCAATATCCCCTTTTCACTCGGCACTTTTATCTCTATTTTGTTTCTTTTTTTTTCATTCATCGATCGAGTTTCTTCATCACCCCATCAAAACTCGAGGGGACATTTGTCATCCTTCACCCCATTAATTTGTCTTCTACCCCTTCAAAAATTTTCTACTTACTTGTGTTTGCCTACTTTCTTTGAAGTAACTTCGCTTACGTCACCTCAAAGAGGGGAAAATGTAGACACCTATAGTTTGATCAATACACTATTATTTCTAATGGTGCACTAACACTTCTTCCTTTTGCAAATTGACAGCACACCGACAGTTAGGCCTATCTAAATCCCTTCCTACGAAACCCTTTTCGTCATTTCTCCTCTTATAAAGCATTTAAATAGGCAATGATAGCCTTGTTCTAACTACATTAACTTCTTATTCTCTTCTATCTTGCTTCTATTAGCTCCCTAGAAGATCAATCCACTTCATTGGATTGATTAAGCCCTTTAGAACCCTTCCATAACCCTAATTACTCTCTAAGAGAGATTAATTAGTCTAACTTAGGTTAATTACCCTATATCATAGTCAAATCACACTTTGACTTACTAAAAGTGCTTTTTGGATTTTAGCCTTTGTCCCTCATGCACCCAAATCTCTCTTTTCTTCCAAACCAAAAAAAATAAATAGGGCTATACCCCCTGTTATGTTTGTGGAGCCTATTTTCATGTTAGAGTGTGGTACACCTTCTATGTGTTACACTTAGGTATTTTTACAATCAAGCAAATTTTCATGGGTGGTTTATCAACCCATGGGTAATGGGTAACCGTTATGGGCCATTTTTGGGCCCATGGTTTTTCAGTACCCATTGTTTTGGTACCCACAGTTTTTTGCCCATGGTTTTGATACCCACGGTTTTGATGCCCACGGTTTTTTGCCTATGGTTTTGATACTGCTTTTGTATCAAACTGCTTAGCAATTGTCTATTTATATGGTCTTATGCATATGATACATATACAAGCAAATGCATTACAAATGTGCTTTGAATTCGGGTGTGAATTCTATAGAGTTTGTTGAGCATAGCTCTAAATAGATCTGGGTACTGTATTGAGAGTGGAGGCTTGTAATAAAATCTGAGCAAGTGATTCTTGGTGGACATAGCCCAAATTGGGTGAACCACATTAAATACTATCTTTTTATGTTGTGTTATTTATTTTGCACTTTTATTTGAGATCTGTAATATTTTCTGCATATTAGTTTCTACTATTGTGATTCTGTAAGGGATTATTCCGCATATTTTATCTCTTATTTCCTAACAATTGGTATCAGAGCCTGGGTTTGGTTTTCTGAAGTGTTGAATCATAGGGAAAGTTTTATCTTGAGTGGGAGCTATGGTAGATGATGGAAGATCTAGGGTTGATGAATTCAACGTGTAGAATTTTAGTCTTTGGAAGATGTAGATGGAAGATTACCTTTATTAGAAGGATCTTTATACTCCGCTGTCTGAGAAGGTGAAAAAACCCTTGAGTATGACAGATGCGTAATGGGATTTGTTGGATCAGAAGGCACTTGGAATGATCTGGCTGTGTCTTGCATCTTTGGTATTATTTAATGTTTTAAAGGAAAAGACTACAAAATATCTAATGGATGCATTAGGGAAGTTGTATGAAAAACCCTCTGCCTCTAACAAGATATTTTTAATGAAAAATTTGTTTAATATGAAGATGTCTGAGAATAGTTCAGTAGCAGATCAGTTAAATGATTTCAATACGGTTGTGAATATGCTAGCTTTGGTTACAATAGAATTTGATGAAGAAGTTAGGGCTTTATTAATTCTATGCTCTTTACCTGAAAGTTGGAATAGTCTGGTAATGGTGGTAAGCAACTTGGTTCCAGTTAACTCGAAGTTGAAGTTTGAGTATGTTGTAGGGGTGATTCTAAGTGAGGAAATGTGAAGAAAAAGCTCCAAGGAATCTTCTACTTCAGGGAATGCTTTGACAGTGGAAACTAGAGGGAGACAAAAGAATAGAGGAAACTATGGAAAATCAAAAGATTGGGCAAGGTCAAATTCCAAGAGCAAGATTATATGTTGGAACTGTGGAAAGTCTGGGCATGTAAAGAAGTACTGTTGGGAGCTTTGAGACAAGAAGAAACAATAGGAAGAAAACAAGGAGATAAATGTGGCATCAGGTAATGTATGTTAGGATGCTTTGATTCTTTCTTTGCATAATATTACTGAATCTTGGGTTTTAGATTCAAGAGCTTCTTTTCATGCTACTCCACATAGGCATTATTTTTTTAATTATGTTCAAGGGGATTTTGGGCATGTTTTTCTTGGTGATGATGAGCCTTGCAGTATAGTTGGAAAAGGTTCTGTTCAAGTTAAGATGCAGAATGGGAATACATGGCTATTGAAGGATGTCAGACATGTTCCTACATTAAGGAGAAATTTGATATTGGTGGGGCAATTGGGAAGTGATGGTTATACTGTGATATTTATAGCTAAATCTTGGAAGGTTACCAAGCGTGCTCTTGTGGTGGCAAGAGGTAAGAAGGTTGGAACCTTGTATTTATCCACTGATAGTACTAATAATTGTAATCTTGTGGATTCAGATGTAGATACAACATTATGGCACTATAGGCTCGGTCATATGAGCCATAAGGGCATGGACATCATAAAGAAGAATTTTCCTGGATATATAGAAATAGGTTTGGAATTCTGTGAGAACTGCATAAATGGGAAACATAAGCGAGTAAGGTTTCTCAAGGTTGGATCTACGAAGAAAGAGAGTAAGTTAGAGTTGATACATTCTGATGTGTGGGGGCCAACTCAGGTATAATCTCTTGGGGGTTCAAGTTATTATGTTACTTTTATTGATGATGCAATAAGGAAAGTTTGGGTTTATTGTATTAGAAACAAATCTGATGTATTTGAAAATGTTGTTAAATGGAAAGCCTTGGTAGAGAATGAAATAGGTCATAAGCTAAAATGTCTCAGGTCAGATAATGGAGGGGAGTATTGCAGTAATGAATTTAATGATTATTGTTCTAAGAATGGAATCCGTAGGCAAAAGATGGTTCTAGGAACTCCGCAACAGAATGGGTATCAAAAAGGATGAACAAAAAAATAATGGAACATGCTAGGAGCATGAGGTTAAATGCAGGATTGCCTCTTTCTTTTTGGGCAGAAGCGGTGACCACAACTGTGTATTTTATAAACAGAGGACCCTCAATTGCTTTTGATAGAGGCATACCTGAGGAGGATTGGTATGGTAAGAAAGTTGATTATTCATTTCTTAGAGTCTTTGGATGTGAGGTGTTTATTCATATAGATAAGGATGATAGGACCAAGCTAGAGGCTAAATCAGAAAAATGTACTTTCATTGGTTATGGTGGTGATGACTTTGGATTTAAATGTTGGAGTATTAAGGACAAGAAAATCATTCAGTCTAGGGATGTGGTCTTTAATGAGAAAGTCATGTATAAGCAACAGTTGCAGGAAAAGAGGGAAGAATCCTAGAAATAATATGCAATGGTAGAGGATATTCCAAATGGGACAGTGACCCATGAATCAGTTTAGGAACCAACTCAACAGGAACCCCAAACTCCTACAGTGAGGAGGTCTTCTAGGGTAAGAAAAGAACCTAAATGTTTTTCTCCTTCTCTTTATTATTTATTACTCACTGATAGTGGAGAGCTAGAGAGCTTTGATGAAGTAATGTAGGTAGATGCCAGAAAGAAGTGGGAGCAAGCCATGGATGAGGAGCATAAGTCTCTCATGGAGAATCAGACTTGGGATTTGGTGAAGCTACCGGAAGGCAAAAGAGCATTGCAGAACAAGTGGGTGTACAGAGTTAAAGACGAAGAAGGAGGAAAGAAAAGATATAAGGCCTGGTTGGTGGTCAAGGGGTTTGCACATAAACAAGTTATAGATTTTGATGAGATCTTTTCTCCTGTAATAAAAATGAATTCTATTAGAACTGTTCTTGGAATAGTGGCAGCAGAAGACTTGCACTTAGAACAGTTAGATGTAAAGACTGCATTTCTCCATGGTAATTTGGATGCGGAACTATATATGCAGTAACTAGAGGGCTATGAGGTCAAAGGTAAAGAGGAGATGGTGTGTAAACTGAAGAAGAGCTTGTATGGCTTGAAACAAGCTCCACGTAAATGGTATAAGAAGTTTGATAGCTTCATGATGGAGCAAGGTTATATTAGATGTCATTCTGACCATTGCGTATATACAAAGAAGTTTGAGGATGGAAGTTATATTATCTTGTGTTTGTATGTTGATGACATGTTGGTTGCAGGTAAAAACATGTAGGAAATAAAAGTACTCAAGAAATGGCTAAGTGAATCCTTTGATATGAAGGATTTGGGGGTAGCCAAAAAAATATTTGGTATGAGGATAACTTGGGATAGGAAGGAATAGAAGCTGAATTTATCTCAGGAAGAGTACATTAAGAGGGTATTGGATAGTTTTAACATGCAGGATGCTAAACCGGTTGGGACTCCTTTGGCAGGCCATTTTAAGTTATCAAAGGAGCAGTGTCCCAAGACAGAGCATAAAAGAAACCAAATGTCTAATGTACCTTACTCATCAACAGTTGGTAGTTTGATGTATGCTATGGTGTGCACTAGGCCTAATATTTCCCATGTAGTGGGAGCTGTGAGTAGATTTATGAGTGATCCAGGTAAAGAGCATTGGCAAGCAGTAAAGTGGATCCTTCAGTATTTGAGAGGGACCATGGGGACAGTTTTGTGCTACAGTGGATCAGACACCACTTTATGTGGTTATGTAGATTTAGACATGGCTAGAGATGTAGACAAGCAAGAGGAGCACAACAGGTTATATTTATACTATAGGTGGGACAACAGTGAGTTGGATTTCATGACTACAGAAGCTGGTGGCTTTTTCAACCACAGAGGTTGAGTATGTTGTTGCCACAGAGGAAAGCAAAGAGATTATTTTGTTATGAAAATTTCTTAAGGAGTTGGGGCATAAGCAGGAGGAATGTAAGCTGCATAGTGATAGTCATAGTGCTATACACCTAGCTAAGAACTCTGGCTTTCCACTCTCAGGACAAAGCATATACAATTGAGATATCACTTCATCAGGACAAATTTTGAGGAAGATAAGTTGAAGTTGGAGAAGATTCATACCATTCAAAATCCTACAGACATGATAACCAAGGTGGTCACAAGGAATAAACTAAAGCTATGTTCAGCTTTGGTTGGCCTTCGTGGATGACAGTGAAGGGTTGAGAAGCTTGCTCAGTGGAAATCAGTCTCCAAGTGGGAGATTGTTATGTTTGTGGAGCCTATTTTCATGTTAGAGTGTGGTACACCTTCTATGTGTTACACTCGGGTATTTTTACGGCAGTCCCACTCGCCAGTGAGCGGGTCAGGGGGGTTCAGGGGCGAAGCCCCTGAAACAAATTTTCATGGGTGGTTTATTAACCCATGGGTAATGGGTAACCATTATGGGCTATTTTTGGCCCCATGGTTTTTCAGTACCCATTGTTTTGATACCCATTGTTTTTTGTCCATGGTTTTGATACCCATGGTTTTGATATCCACGGTTTTGTATCAAACTGCTTAAGAAATTGTCTATTTATATGGTCTTATGCATATGATACATATACAAGCAAATGCATTACATATGTGCTTTGAATTCGGGTGTGAATTCTGTAGACTTTGTTGAGCATAGCTCCAAACGGATCTGGGTATTGTATTGAGAGAGTGGAGGCTTGTAATAAAATCTGAGCAAGTGATTCTTGGTGGACATAGCCCAAATTGGGTGAACCATGTTAAATACTATCTTTCTGTGTTGTGTTATTTATTCTGCACTTTTATTTGAGATCTGTAATATTTTCTGCATATTAGTTTCTACTATTGCGATTCTGTAAGGGATTATTCCGCATATTTTATCTCTTATTTCCTAACACCCCTCCCTCATTTTCTAATAATTCTCTCTTCTTCCTAGCACAAATTATAGCAATTTGTTTAGGCTTTAGTTTGCATTTCATCTTATTTCATTTGAGCTAAAAGCATTTAATCTTGTATTTCATAGCATTAACATGGAGTAAAAGGGAAGATCCATTGACCTTGAAGCCATTAATGGGGAGATCTCTTTCTCTTAACACATAAATTGAATGCTTAGATCCTCTTAGGTTCATTATTTCAAGCTTTCAAAGAATAGAGATTAACTTCATTTGCTTAGTTTGCATGTTTATTTCAAAGTAATGTATGCAAAGAAGGGAACCTTTCTCATTTATTATCACATGGTCCATTGATCATATTGTTAAAAGCCTTAGGGGTTTCTTTAGAGATTATTACCCCAAATCCATGGCTTTTACAACTTTTCATTGAACACAATAGTAGTAAATGCTGCCTAAGTGGCCTTACACATCATCCCCCACAGAGACCGATGCCATGAATGTTGGCTCCTCTGGTGCTCGGGTATGTAATGTACCTACAAGGTGCCATATTGCTATATGGTCCCAGGACCAGATATGTAGGAAAGACACCGGCCCCACTATCTTCTGACGGTACTAAGTAATCAGGTGCAGATCCTAATATAGATGTGCCAATATGCAATGGCCCCAGTACTATCACTCACCACTGAACACTCCATGTACTAATGTGATAAGCCCCATTGGAAATGATGTCCCTATCTTATCAGTGAGTAAAAACCCACTGATAAGAGCCATCAAGTAAAGTGGTCCCCGGTGAAGAGTCGGATCAGCTATGTAGTCATGAAAGGATACTATCATATCCTTGTGGGGTATCTCCTCACAGCTAAATAGGTCACTAATCACCACGGTAATCCGACCAAAATCACTTATGTACTTGATCATCGAGCCTACAATAGAAACACGCAAAATCTGCCACACGTCCTCTAGTGTGATGGTCATCTCTCTTGTAGGGAGCTTGAAACATTGGCTCTCACTATGCCACCGCTCAATCAAAGTAGTCAATAGGCTATGGTATAAGGTAATGGATGACATTTGTGCTACATAGCCCAGGCCAACAACCTCCAATAGAATTTCCATCTTGCGACGGTCGCATCGGTGCATGCTCCCCTCCATCTCGACTATGTGAGTGTGTCTCTCTTATATCTAAAACATTGGCAACTATCTCTGCAAAACATGGCATGTGTTAGACACTAAAAATTTCTTCTAAGTTCTTCTACTATTCTTCTATCCTCTGCTATTTTTTCTCTATCGTTAAAGTGTCATTTTTTGACATTTTCCCTCTTATTCATCTCTTCTAGGTGTCTGCATGCTCTTTTGGGCATGTGTGCACCCCCTTTTGGCATGCGCATGTGCACGCATATGCCTAAAGGTGCTTGTGCCATGTTATCCATCTCCTACGTGTTTGCACTAGGGTTTTGATGTCTGCGCGTGTGTGCATGTGCCATGTGTATGTGCACGGACACACATACACCTTTTTGGGGTGTATGCTCATGCACGCACAAATGTGTAGTACTTGTGTGTGCACGCATGCACTTCAAGGGTACCTACACCCCCACGCATGTGTGAATTTGTTATACCTTACATCTAGCCTACTATTAAAAGCATTAAATACGACATTAATTGTAAAAAATGATGAAGTGGGTCAAGCTACTCATGAAGAAGCCATCATCTGTGTGTTGGGCGTACTCCCGAACTCGGTCCACGTGTCTCCTATGGGGTCATCCTCTCACCATCATCCTTGTCACTATCTGGGGTCTCACAATAAAACTTTGGCAGTGGTCGGTAACAAATGAATTGATCGCGATAATTTACCCCCCGGGTGGGGTATATTAAACCATTTTCACCCACCGTGGTGCCTGGAGCTTGTTTTGACTGCCGTTGTGGCTCTAACTTTTCTTCTACTTGCCGTGAATAATTATTTTATTTAAATGATTATTTTTCTTTCATTTTCCATCGTACTGGAGCATTCCTTGCCACCTGGTACCCCTTTCTTCTCACTAGGACAATTTTATTACTCCTAGGTAATATCCTTTCTTCTACACAGTCCATCGAATAATTATTTTTTAATAAATAATTATTTTATTAATTTGTCTATGAGGCTGGGGCATTATTTACCGCTGACTGCATCTTTCTTCTCCATGGGGCATTTATTTTGCATTTGGGAGATTCTTGCTACTTCTTCTACTTTCTTCTACGCCTCTAACCCATCCAAAAATTGGTAATAATGTAAATTTTTTTTTAAAAAATCAATTCAAAATCCAAAACTTTTTCATAAATCCTAAAAATTGTAAAACTTGCAAAACTAGGTAAACTAGCTCATAGTGGCTAAAACTTGTGTCTTGTGCATGGTATTCTTTCCGTATCTTGCTGAAAATTACACATCTTTGTTGATCAAATGACTCGTGGATCTTTATCTTTACAATCATCTATAAATCTATCCTGCTTGCTTCATTAGTATTCTGGGGCACATATAGTTGCCTGGTACTATTTCATAGTGCACTATGCTTTCTCATTAGACCTGGTGTCCTTCATCATCTTCCCTTGAATGTATCTTTTCATGGGGCATCATTTTTAACCTTGGTAGTTAATCACAAACATTTAGGGATCTTCAACTTGATAAAAAAACATTTGTACAACCGTCTTGACCGTTGTTGGTTGGAATATGTGTGTTCGTACTTATTTTTCTTATTAAATAAGCTTGTTTCCTTCTCATATTACATTGATTTTTGTATGTTGCATTGAGCAGGTGTTTCAGAAATGGACAACTATTTATAGTATGGATTTTTATGTCATCCTACTTTTGTCGTATGCTTACATTTTTTAATAAGGACCAATGACGTAGATCTTTGGCACTATAATGACAATAAAGTTGTTTCAATACACTGGATGAAAGCTTGCTCTTTCCATCTTCATTCCTATTCTACATCATTCTCTTATCAACATTATTCTTCTTATTCACCTAGGGCATCTTGCTCCTGCCCATTCTTCTATTTCCTTTCTCTCAATTTTTTCGATTTTTGATTGCCTTCTCTCATCACCCCATCGACACTCGAGGGGGCATCTCTCACTTCAACTAATTTTTCTTCTACGCCTTCAAAATTTATCTGTCTACTATTTTTGAAGTGGCGTCACTTATGCCACCCCAAAATGGGGAAAATATAAACACCTATAATTTAGCTTGAGCAATTTAAATACTTAAATTGTACTAATTATACCCTTTCCTACAAATTGACAATATATTGTCAATATAGTGCACTTCCCCTTCTATCACTGTTAATTAGCTACATTACGCTAGTTAATTAACTCTTCTATCTAATAATGACGCCAATTAATGACATTCCATTAATAGCTCCCCTTTTTATCTAGATTAATTAATTATTTCTAATTAATTAAGCTCCCCTTTTTATCTACATTAATTAATTATTTCTAATTAATTAATCCCCCTTTCTACCTAGACTAATTAATTATTATTAATTAATTATCTTCCTCTTCCATTAAATCAATAAATTATCATTTATTTGATTAAATCCCACTCATAGTCTAAATCATGCTAATTATTCCTCTAAAAAGATTCTACAAGCTTGCACACCTATTAATCAATCACTTGGATTAATTAATAAATCCCCTTAAATCCCATGGGTCACTAAAGGACAAACTAAACTCTCATAAGGTTGACTCAACCCTTTCTAAGCCTTCCTTATCCAAAACTAACCCAACCTCTCCATTTATCCCACATGAAGGAGGATGTAGAGATTCTTCTATCCATTGGGATATATAAAGATCCCTCCTCCTACCTTTACACCTACACCTTTACACACCTAAATGAGCATAGGGCATACACTATAGCCATTTATCATCTTAGGGGATTCTTCATTAGAGGAGCTAGCTACTTTCATTTCTTGTATTCATCCATCCAAGTTTTGAAGTCATATGAGGATATGTCAAATGATCTTGTAGCCATGGATTGACAAGACTCCATTCTTGAAAACCTTGGGATTCAAACATACAATCAAACTTTTGATTGTTAAGAATCTAAATAGGTTCACTTCATTTGATTAACATTCAATAGAGATGGAGATTAATGGATTAACATGTTAGTTTGAATATTTATTCATGTTCTAATGCAAAGATGTTGGTAGATTAATCTTGTTTAAGCTCTAAGCATGATGGTGCATTGATTTTGATTTATCTTTGTGTTAGGACTACTAGGTGTTAGTTCTAATTCACTTTGCATTGCTAAAAAATACATGCACACAAGATGCACAGAGAATGGATTTTATGGATGGCATGATTTTAAGGCTAGGTGGAGTAGTAAGGGATATGAAGCACAGGGGCGAGGACATGACCTTGAAAGAGATGTAAAAGGTTTTAGGTGATGTTCCTAGTAAATCCAAGAAATGGATAGGTGAATGAAATGTGTTAGAAGATGATATCAAGAAGGACTACCCTAACCATCTTATTATAACTGAGTGAACATGCTAGTTATTCTTCAATTCCTTTCATTATTTCATTCTTTTATAATTCATTTCTTTATTCTTCTAATCCTTTGGAGAGATAAGTTGAGAAACTCTATTTTCGAGGGTAGCAATATCATTAGTATGGGGTAATGTTGGGATGTAGAAATTTCCTAGGTATTTGAAGAGCCCGTGGAGTGTTGAGGCGCGTAAGAGAGACGCGAGATCACACACATGTGTCAGTTAAGAAGGGTGTGCACATGAAGAAGATAAGTTTGGAACTTAGTTTATTTTTCATGGCACGAGCTAAAATAGGAAAATCATATGGAGTAAAGATCTTGCATAAATAAAAGTATGAAGAATTCATAGGTAAGTAAATGTTATTTTGGGAAAAAAGTAGAAGATCAAGAGTCATGCATGGTTTGTGCTAGTAATAATATTAAGATAAAGTTTAATTAAAGATTAATATATTATTAGCCTTCTCTTAAAAGCATGTATCTATTAGCTCATGGCTATTTTGAGCATGCAAGCTATTTTAGAGATGCATGGTTAGTGAAGGCCAAGTCCCCACCCATATATATATTAGTTGATTTGTATAGTTTTGAGTACCATGTATTAAAAAATGTATGTATTGTAGAGTTATGTTGCACTGATGTTCTAATGCACATGACTTTTTGGTTACTATGATTATGTATTCAACTTCTCTTACTTAATGAATTAATGCAATGGAGTATTGTGGATGGATTATGGTAATTGATTTATTTTATCATGATGGTTATATGGTTAATATTATCTTAGTTATGATTTTATTGATTGTGTTCTATGGTTGTGATTTGATTTATGTTATGCTTTGCACCTAGTTACTTGATCTGTTAATAGTTAATATGATTATGCATGCTATCATCTTGACAAGAGAGTGCAAAAGAGGGACCTGGTAGCTTTTTGTACTTTGGATGAGCATTCAGATCTATCTGAATGAGGTGCCCACGCGCCTAGGTAATTGAGGGGAAAACAAGACTACACTGCTAAAAATAGAAAGTTTTGGATTTGAGTGCAGAAAGTTTGTCTTGAATAGATGGTTTTTATCATCTTGGCTATTTTTGGTAAAATGAATTTCAAATTCTCATGTATCAATCCTATTTCACCCATAATCAGAGAGTATCCAAGTGTGGGAGATAGTGATGTCACTCACATGGATCTTTCAAACCTCAAAAATAGGTGTAGACACAAAATCATGCACATATATCTATTTTACTATTATGCCAAGAATGTTGTTATATACATAGATTGTAACTAAGAAAAGTATTCACTAGTGTCACACTCCCTAGTCTATATGGTTACTTTGGTTTATTCTATTTTCTCTTTCTCTCTCTCTCACTCACACATCTTTCACTTCTGTACCCATTCTGGTCAGGTCACAGGGATCACTGTATGTTAGTGTTTTCGCATCTGTCTTCATTTACCCTAGGAAACCAGTGCCCATTCTAGACACTAGCGCATAGACACTCCTATCCACCTTGGGTGCTTCTATCCCCTTTATTCTTGTTTACATTTGTGGTTTTCCTTTTCAAATTTTTATTCTTATCCCGAGGTCTTACTCGGCATGTCGTGTCATTAGTGTCAAAATTCAAACAAGAGATCCCTATATATACACAACATACATACTATTATAGGGGCAGGAAATTACAAGGGGTAGTCATATCTACATACTATCAAAGGGACTACATTTTTGGACTGTGTACTCTGCATACACCCCATAGGAAGGGGAAGTTCTAAATCTCATCTCACACATTTTAATTTTATCTAGTCATAGCCCTTTATCTTGGCGGAATTGGCACTAGGGCAGCCTAAGGACACTATTTCACACACAAACACACATAACTACATAAATTATGGAATGTAGTGTAATGCTCAGTCATAAGTTTATCCATTAGATGAACTCCGAGGTTAGCTTGAATTCACATATTAAATTTTTATTCCAACTTGATGTGTTTTGTGAGCTTTTCCAGGTATATAGGGTTTGTGTTGTAGTTTACAGGTACCTCAGTGATCTAAGTGTGAATATCAAGTGATCAATAGGAAGTGATAGGGAAACCCTATAAACATAGGAAAAATCATATTCCAACCCTCTACGTAGTCACAGGTGCCCAGAGGATATCTTTGGTACCCAGGTGCCCTATCCTTAGTCCAGACACTCATGTGGAGCTCTATCCGCAGATTACATAATTAAAATTGAGAAATTCTGACACCCTTCCCAATCTATTCATCAATTTTACCAGTTCAAATATGTTTCAGGATAAGCTTAAATCAGATAAGTTCCCTATCTCTCCTATTTACTTAAATGGTTACATCTTTAGAGTGCTTAACATTTCTATTTTGTTGTATATTATCATAGTAGTGACCCTAAAATTAGATTTAATATTTTTATTTTATTAAATCTTTTGATGAACCCCATCCTTAGTCAAACTCCTTGCCTTAGGATCCCCAAAACCCTCATGGCTAATAATATATCCTCCTTACCTAAGCAAGTTATGCATCATGTTAGTGTGAATCCTATCCTTGAGAATTTTGTAGAAGATGAACTTAGTGATCTTTATCATTATGCTCAATGTGATTTCAAAAATTTCCAACAATTTATTTCTCATGAAAACATCATTCCCACTAGCTGTTGCGACCTTAGGGTGAGCATAGTTTCGCCTGATCAAAACTTAACTGCATGTTTTCTTACTTATTATATGGCCACCCATATTGCTCCATCTTATTCTACTCCTATTATATCACATGATGATGCTCTTATAGATTATATTCTTGGTCTTGGTTATGCCATTGTAGATACAAATAATGTTACTTCCAATGTTGAAAATGAACATGTTTGTGATGATGTGTGTAATACTAGTCAAGATGAATGTAAATCTATATCTCATGTTTCTCCTATTTATGAAAATGTTTCCAATGATTGCAAAGATACATCTTATGATAGTTCTCCTACTACTCTATATGTTGAGGACTCTCTTGATGTATTATTTTCATGTGAAAATATGAATGATAATGATGCTGATTATATTTTTAATCACGAACATGTTAAACCATAATTTCATTAAATATGGACATTTTACTAAGAATCTAGATTTATAGTATTATTATTTCTGGTTTTATAAAGGTTCAAATTGTATTCCTAAATTGCCATTTTTGGTTTTTATCTAGTGCGATATCAGATTCTGATATGTTTATTATTAGAATTTAATTAGTGTAATATCAGATTCCAATATTTAGATTATGCCATATAAGTATGTTCCTAATTATATATTGAGTATATGAGAATGGGAATATGCCCATTCTCAACACACTCATATTACAACTATGTTCCTAATTCTTTTTATGTGTATTTTATTTATCTCAATTATTTTTCTATGATTCCTATATGAGGAATTTTGATCCCTTTTGAAAATTAAAACAATGTGATATAGGTACATGTTGTATGAAATAAGAAACAACTATTGAGTCTATGAGAATAGACATATGCCCATTCTCATCACACTCATGGTACAAGTATGTTCCTAATTATTTTTATGTGTATCAACTTTATATTTATTCTTCTTCTATAATTCATATATGAGGGATCTTGACCTCTTTTGAAAATTTATATCTTGGAAGACAATAGGTTAAGTCATGGTTCATTGCTAGACACTCTTCGAGCATTAAATAATATATCTTGGCACTCTAAATACTATAGTTTTGCATTCAAGAATTAGGGGATTCTAGGCATATAATTTAGTATCTAGACTTCAGAAAGGTTTGCATTTTATAAAGTTATTATAATAATTAAAAAATAAGTTATCTAGACTTATGCACATAGCTTTAGGAAAATACCATATAATTTTGTGGTTGT
Source organism: Taxus chinensis (assembly GCA_019776745.2). Taxonomy (NCBI): domain Eukaryota; kingdom Viridiplantae; phylum Streptophyta; class Pinopsida; order Cupressales; family Taxaceae; genus Taxus; species Taxus chinensis. Next base: position 59,793,815 of record CM034146.1, on the reverse strand, counting down.
AATGAATGCATAAATCAATTCATTACATAACATGAATTTTTGAAATGAGTTCCTTTGTGAATCACATCCATGTCCCTTTAAATCACAAGATCCAACTCCATGTAAACTTAGAGCATAATTAAGTATTTGTTTTTCAAATTATATTAATTCCATGATGGAATTTATATTATTAATAATACATTAATAAGATGTAAGGGTTCCATAAGAAACACAATGCTATATATAATTATATTATGGAAAAATCTTCCAAAGTAATATAATACCCAATCTTTCATGTAATTATCAAATAATAGTACAACTGTAAAGTTTTATAAAACCAAGGTTTAGAATAATTTTTTTAAAAAAACCCACATCCCGAGCCAAGATGATTTCACATATAGATTTATAAACTTCAATAGTTTCTCCAAGTCAAAATTCCTTATCATGTGTTCAAGGTTTGGAAGGAGATTAGGACGATGAAGAATTGAAGCGATGGAGGGTTCAAGCGATGGAGGGTCGGTCAGTGCTGTTTCTGTTGTACTAGCTACAGAATGCCTGCGATACAATCCCTGAAGTAGCTCTGAAAGGTATGCTTTCTGAATTTAAACAGACAGTTGAGAAGCCGCAAGCTGTAAAAAATTCCACGGGATCCACACCTCTAGCCTGGAATAATATTCTTCAAAACCCCACTACAAATGTTGGTCCTCATGCTCTAAGTAAAGTGCAATTCATGTGGGAGAAAGATGAGGAAGGGATCACATGTCTCAAAGTGCCAGATGGGTGCTTGCATAGGGCTTTGGACAAAGTGAATCTTTTCCCTTGTTGGTAAGTTTATAGGCTCCAAACCTAACATTGATATTATTAGAAAATTGGCTATTAGAAAGTGGAAACCAAAAGGATATCTGTGCAATACCATTATGTCAAGGGGTTTTTTCCTGGAAAAAATTAATCAACAGACTGATTTGGAATCGGTGCTTCTAGGAGGTCCGTGGTGCCTAGGAAATATGGGCCTCTTCCTAAAAAGATGGTATCCTGGGTTTGATCTAAACATTGAGAATATAAACACCATCCCTATCTGGTGCAGACTCGCAAGACTTCCTCTTCAATTTTGGGACGATGATATCCTGCTAAATATTACTAGATCCCTCAATGCTCTGATTGGTTTGGATGGGCCTACAAGAAATAGATCTAAACTGGCCTTTACTAGAATTTTGTATCTCTTCTGAAATGGAGCAGGAATTACCGGATCGATCATATAAATTTGCACTCTAAGTATGACATTTGGCGACGAAATATTGATTATGAAAGTTTTCATCTGCGATGTAAGAAATGTCATCACATAGGACATTTTTCCAGAAAATGCCCCAATAAGGAGGTCTCCCAAGATGACTCAAAAAACATAAATGAAAAAGCTTGAAGGAGCCTCAGCTCAGATACAGTAAGTTGAGATTGAAGTGGAACCTGATCAGAGCCAAAATAAAGAAAAATCACTCAACCATGTTGAGTGGAAATATAAGAAGAAAAGTAAAAAGGGGTTCAGAACTCCAATAAGAAAAACCTCGGGTCTATAGGAAACTATGGTGCCCGAAAAATCCTGCTGGTGATGTCACTTGGAGCACCCATAACCTCCAAATAAGACATTGATATGCAAAACCTAGTTAAGGTGGTTTTGGAGGTTGATGAACAAAAGGGTACAGTGAAAGTAAATATTATTTCTAAAAATCCCACTTAGTTAATGGAAGCTCAGACTGAAACCAAAGGAACTGAGATAGTTCAACTGAACCCTCTGTTCAGTATTAAGGAAATTTTGGATGAGGAAAAGGAAAATATGGATCCTGAAGATTCAATGCAGAAAAGTTCTAAAAGGGAGAACCCCATATCCAGCATCAATACAAAAAATCCACAACCTGACATTAAGCAGGGAGAGAAAGAGGAGGGGGAAGTAACACCATTCAGAGAAAATATCCCTTATGAGATAGATCTGGAGCTAAATTCAGGATTCACAGAGGTCATCTCTAGGAAAAAGAAGAGAATGAAAGGATTTGAAAGGATCCCAGATTCACTCAATAATGATAAAAAGAATAATATGGAAAACTAGGAAACTTCAACATCTAGAACCACTGATCATCTACTAGAAGAATAACAGACTATGGAAGTAGTTCTAAAAGAGGAAGACCCTCAAAAAAGGCTCTCAGATCCAAGAGAATGGAGGAAGATATTGCAGATGGCACTCAACATCAATTGAACCATCAAGCAATCCCAAAACCTAAATTTTACAAATGAAGATCATCTCTTGGAACATCAGAGGACTAAATGGAAACTATAAACAAAGAACAATCAAGGAGTTACGAGAGTCCAGTAGGCCTAGTATTTTTCTTTTGCAGGAAACTAAGATGAACTCTAAAGTTCTGGAAATTAGTAGACAGAATTTCTGGGATACCTCCGACATGACTACGGTGGATTCTCAGGGTGCTTCAGGAGGTCTGGCTACATTTTGGGATAAAAGACAATATACTGGTATGATTCTTGCTGAAACCAATAACCACCTTGCTATTAATTTTCATGCTATTGAGAATAATTGTGACTGGGTACTAACTAATATCTATGCCCCTAATACGGTTGTTGGGAGGTGAAAACTTTGGACTGATTCTCAAGATTTTCATAAGTTTGCATATTAGTGTGAACTAGATTATTATGGGATACTTCAATTCTCCCTTAAACCCTGGTGAAAAAAAAGGTGGAAACCAAAAATTCTCCACAGGTATGGATGAATTTGTTGAGTTTGTTACCGACCTTAATCTTATGGATGTGGATCTTCATGGAAACCAGTTCACCTGGACTAATAGAAGGTTGGGGAAAGACCTAATTCAAGTGAGACTAGATAGAGCTCTTTTCTCTGCTAGCTGGATTATTAACCACGAATTTCATCTCACCTCTCTTCCCAGAATTGGGTTGGACCACAATCCAATTGCTCTAAAACTCTTCAATTGGACTAAGCCCATCAGGAGTTCCTTCAAATTTGAAAATATGTGGATGGAACATGATGATATTCAAGATAGGATAAAGGAATGGTGGATCTGGGATGGTGAGGGCACTGCTCAGTATAGACTTATGTAGAAACTTAAGAATGTCAAAAAATAGGTTAAAATCTGGAACAAAGAGGTTTTCAGAAATGTGTTTGTCCAAAAAAAGGAATTAAAACAAAAGCTTCAAGATCTTGAAATCAAGATGAACTTACAGGGGAGATATCATGAAGATCAAGAAGTGGAAAAGAATATTCTTTCAGAGCTACATACGGTTTGTAACAGTGAAGAATCCTTTTGGAGACTAAAATCAAGGGCCATTTGGCTAAAAGAAGGAGATAAGAACACAAAATTATTTCATATGAAAACCCTAAAGCATAAAGCATGCAATAGAATAATGGAAGTTTCTAAAGGCAATGAAACTGTTGTAAAAGACCCAAGGAGCATTAAAGGGGAAGCTCTCCAATTCTATGAAAAGCTGCTTAATGAGAATAATACCATGAATGAAGAAGCTGTCTCTTTCATGCTGGAGGCTATCCCCCAAGATAAAATTAAAACCAATAGATTTCAGGACATCAATAAAGCTGTCACAATAGAAGAACTTCAAAAAGTAGTGTTCACTCTTGAAGGAGATAAGGCACCGGGCCTGGATGGGTTTTCGGTCAAAATTTTTCAAAAGTTTTAGGAAATATGCTTAGATGACCTTCTCAGGGTGGTGAATGAATTTTACAGAACTGGGGATCTATTGAAAGAGCTAAACAACACTCATATTGTTCTTGCTCCAAAAAAATGGATGCTAAAGATTTCAAAGACTTCATACCTATCAATCTAGTGAATATGATTTACAGAACGTTTACCAAGATCATTGCTACTAGACTCCAATCTATCATGAATGATTTAATATCAAAGCAGCAAAGGGGATTCATCAAAGGTAGGATTATCTAGGATGGAGTTATTATGGTCCATGACACTATCCACTCTATGGATAATAACAAAAAATCTAACATGGTCTTTAAACTTGATATGAATAAAGCATTTGATAAAGTCTCCTGGACCTTTCTGGATAAGGTTCTGGAAAAATTTGGTTTTCAAACTAAATTCATAAAAATTGTTAAGGCATGCATTACTACAGCCATATTTTCAGTGGTAGTAAATGGAGAACTGATGAGCTTTTTCAATAGTAGAAGGAGGCTAAGGAAAGGGGATCCCATATCCCCCTTGCTTTTCATTCTTATGGTAGACAGTCTTAGCAGAACAATTGATAAAGTAGTCATCGATGGATTGTTGAAAGGATCTAAGCCCACTTCCACTAATCAAACAACTTCTCATCAACAATTTACAGATGATATAATCCTTTTGTTAATGGCTTCCATTCTTGAAGCTAAGGCTATAAATTCTATCTTGAAACTTTATGAAATTTCTTCGGGGCAAGACATTAATTTTGATAAAAGCTCAATTTTTTTTTAACACCCCTGAGGATAGGCAGATCAAAATTGCTAAAATTTTAGGCTACAAAATTAGTTCACTCCCCACTACTTATTTAGGGCTCCCCTTTGGTACGAAAAAAGTATCAATCAATGTCTGGAATGCCCTTTAGGAAAGATTCCAAAAGAAAATGGCTGGCTGGAAAGGAACCATTCTTTCAAGTGCTGGAAAATGCTTGCTCATAAAAATTACTATTTAGAATCTCCCTATTTATATCATGTCACTCTACAATATCCCTTCTACTTTTAGAGAAAAAATTAAGAGGATTCAGAGGCACTTTCTTTGGCAGGGAATGGAGGATAAATTCAAATATCACTTAGTTTCTTGGGACCAAGTTTGTACTCCCAAAAAAAAAGGAGGCCTAGGTATAAAAGATATCAGAAAAATGAATGAGGCTCTAATTACAAAAATGGGATGGAGAATGATCTTGGAGAACCAAACTTGGATTGAACTAATTAAAGCCAAATACCTTAATCAACAAGGAACTATATCTTTTCTTCAAGAAGAGAACCTTCCCTATGGCTCCATATTTTGGAATAATTTAGTTCAGACCAGGAATTTCATCAAGCATGGAAGCAAATGGAAAGTGGGGAATGGAAGAGATATAAATTTTTGGGAAGATAAATGGACTAGCTGCAACCTCATTGACAAATTTGGAGCACAAAAAAGACAGCCTTGAGTGTAAGTATGGTACTAGAATCATGGATTACATTGACAGGGATGACAGCAATAAGAAATGGAAAAAACTCTATGTGGATAGGGATGATCTGAACCACATGATGTCTTCATTACAAGAGCATTTGAATCTTATCCCCTTAAGTCAAATGGATGTCAAGGATGAATTGGTTTGGAATAAATATATTGATGGGGATTATTCTGTTAAAGCTGGATATAATTATTTCTTTGAAACTATGCAGTGCGAGTTTAACTGGAGCAGGATTTGGATGGCTAAGCTCACACCAAAAATCAACTTTTTCTTTTGGCTGGTACTTAGGGGCAGAATTCTTACCACTGATAACCTGATTAGAAAAGGTTTCATTATTCCAAATAGATTCCATCTATGTAAAAAATATTATGAGGATATCAGACACCTTCTAGTGCATTGTGAATATGCCACTAAAAACTAGAATATTTCCTTTTCTAATTTCAAAGTTCTTTGGGCTGTGCCGAAGGACTTTATCTAGTTTTGGACCCAATGGAAACCCCCTTTTAAGCATTGTATCATGAGAATACTCTGGAAATTGGTTATGCCCCATATCATTTGGAGAATATGGAAGGACAGAAATGACATCATTTTCAGAAACATTAAGCAACATCACAAGATCAGCTTTATAAAGATCACTAATGTTGTCAAAGAGAACATTGCCAGATTCAAACCCCCCAAGAATAAGAACTATCTTGAAAATGAAGAGCATATCTTTTCCAATTGGAAAATTGGAGTTGAAAATATTCAGAATAGCACATGCCCTAATATTGTTAGGTCTCTGATACATTGGCATCCTTCTGATCTTAACTGGCACAAATTGAACTTTGATGGGGCTTCTAAGGGTAATCCCAGGATTACTGTAGGGGGAGGAGTGATTCGTGACCATAAAGGCAATTTGATTGCTACCTATGCTGGTAAAATGGGGGTCTAAACTAACCATTATGCTGAAGCCTTGGCTACTCTATGGGGGCTTAGAATAGCCCAGACTCAAAACATACATAATATTATCCTGGAAGGAGACTCACTTAATATTATTAATCATCTTAATCAATCCTTACCCCCTAGCTGGATCAAGGATTTCATCATGGAATCCATAAGCATCTTCCAAACCTTCAAAAATAGCCGCATTAGGCACACTTATAGGGAAGGTAACAAGGTTGCCGATAAATTGGCCAATTATGGCATAAATAATAATTTAACTATTTGAAATGATGCTATTTACATCCCTGAGAAGGTACAAATCAGCATTCAAGCAGAAATTTATGAGCAATCAAGTGTGGAGTAAGGATAATGATGACTTGGAGTGGGCTTTAGTGAAGCTCAAAAATCACACATGCGGGAACTACTCGGGATTCTAAATAATCAGGATAGACAGAAGCGCAATGACATTCCATACAAAAATTCAAACAAGGGTTTAGAAGGCAAGAAGGGAAAGCACTACAGAGAGGTAAAAAATGGGAGGAGCCCTGTGTCAGATTGAACCTTGCAGTGATCCAGATTGGAAGGCAAATGCAGAGCTCTGGAATCTCCTTAAACAGGGCAGGATTACAAATTTCATCAATCGCATTTAAGGTCACGACCAGAGTATTTTAGGACAATCAAGTGGGAAGAGCCAAGGATCGCCATGAGCACAGTATGGCAATTTTTAATGCTATTAGTGATTTTCTGGAATAGCATGTTCGCAGCATCACTATGCTGAGTGGGATTCCAGAGAATTTGTGGGGAACGGCCAAGGAGAGTAGCCAAACCTTGGCTAAGCTTGATACTAATGACCCCACCCATATGACTATGGTGGCCCTATTCACTTCTCTACAAACCATAAAATCTAAAATCACCAAAGAAGCTAAGAAGTAAGGTTGTTTTTTGCTGCAGGCGCTGATTTTTTCCATTGTTTTTCCTATTTTTTGTTGTTTTTTGGCTACATGGTTACAACGCTTGTTCTGTTTTGCTCCTGATGTAACTTTTTGGTTCTGATTGATTTCAAACACCTATTTTGGATGCTGATCCTTTTTTGCTGATACTTTGATTGCTATATCTGGCTTTTTGGCCTTCTTTGTAAATAGGGTAGAGTCCCTTCAAAACTATTTACCATCAATAAAGAAAATGAAATTCCTTATCATGTTCAAGTAGTTCAAGGTATGATTTAATGACCACGTGTCCTTTATCGGGTATATTTATGTATCCACTTTTCCTTTTTGTTAGGTGTCCATACCCAAATGATGTTATCCACATCGATATTTGCTTTAGGTTCATCTGAGATGGTCCATGTTTTATTTAGCTTTAAACAATCCCGATACAATGTTGTACCTTCTCCTCTCCCTGTAGGTTTCCAATATTGAACTCTTAGCTTTTATTTGCATCATTTCCTTCATGTTGAAGGAAATTATCCCCATCTACTCTCCCCATTCATATCTTTTCATTATCATTTCTTGGTCGTATAAGTAGCATTTTTCCCTTGAACACATCCTTTAACAGATTGAATTCTTTGTTAGATCTTCCACAAACAGGCCCAATGTAAATATCTAGTTGATCACTATGTACAAGTACAAACCATCCAATTGAGTAATCCCTTTCTTAATCATAAGGGAACTTCTTATTTCATTGAAAATTAAATGTTTTATTGGCCAAACTATTGATTTATTAGGTTGTAGCAAGTCTGATAAATTAGAACACATATTTACCACATTTTCTATCCATACACCAAAATTCAAAGGACCCAACCTCTCTCCATAAATTTCATGATCTTATAGCATATGAGTTATAAAACCCATGGCTATGTCATTGTATTTGCTAAAATATTTGTGTTTGAGAAGGAAATTGTCTATGAAAAAATTTCTTCTATGTTTACGACCTCTATTGATGGTGTAGACACCTATTTTTGGGTGTAACCACTCTCCGTCATCCCGCATTGACATCTCCTCCTGCTTTTCTTTTGTTTTAAATTCAATCCATATTTTTAATTAATTAATGGGTTCTACATACCTATTTAATAATCCAAATATTTTCACATCTCAAAAATAATGCAAAACATGGGCAATAATGCACCCATCTGACATCGCACTCTTAAAATTCAAAAAGAGAATACTTTATTTCACCTAATATCCCCACCTCTTATCACATCCTTATCTTTTTATTTACTTTAAGTCAAATTTTGAGCCCTACTGAATCACATCACTTCTTTTAATCAGGGTTGCTTTACTCACCCTAAGTATCTTTTAACTTGCAGTCTAACCTCACCAATAAACTATAAATATGGGTTTTCCTCCATATTTTGAGAAGGAAGAAAAAGTTAGGAAATTTGGGTGAATGCTGAGGAAGTTTAGCCATTTATCATAATATCATTATTATTCTGTCTGTGCTAACATGTGGAATTTCCACGGTACTCTACTCGTGATTCGATTCATGTAGTGAGATCATGTTGCACGCATCTGATCAATAGCACCATCTGCATACTGGCATCTTTTAGGTCCTTTTTTTTATCAAATTACATGTTATTTGTTTGGATTCTATTTTATCATTATTTGTATCACATGGGGGTTGAAAGCCACCAAGGGAGCTAACGATTCCTGGATTTGCTTTGTCAGGGAGACCCCACATAAAAACCTCTAATCAATCTTTCTCTAGTGTATGTGAGCTATAGGTTTGCTGGGATCACATAGAGGAGTTTGACATCAACTTTGCACCTGTATTATCCATCGGCCTCTCCAAGGTAATAAGCCCTTATATATTTGACGTTGTATTGTGTTTTTTGATTTCTTGTACACTCATCTGGATAGGAAGTAGGAAACTCTGATCAACATTTGGCATGCCCGGTGGGACTAGACCCAAAATTTGGTCATTTTTATTGCTTTACTTGTCTTGTCATTTAAATGCTATCTCCATCAGTGTGGTACGGTACGTACATTTAGTCATTTTTATCCTCACTCCGAGGTAAATGTTTTAGTTGTTTCGAAAGGATTTGTTATTCAATTGTTTATAATTAGTATAAAATTCTCTTCTTATTACTAGTGATAACAAAATAAATAATTAAATATAATAATTATAAATAAATAAAAACAATATTATTATTATCCTAAAACTACCCTACACTCCCCCCTAATCCTCTCATCCTCCCATCTCAGCCAACTCAGCCAAACTACACCATCTCCCTTCCACTTTAATTTCCTACCACTTAAACTACCTGCGAGATCCTAACTTTTAATGCTAACCTCCTAACTCACTACTACCGATCTACTACCCAGTATGCCTCAACTAATCCACAACAAGCTCCCTCACCCATGTCAACAACCCACCATTCCCATTTCTAACTCCCTTCACCTTTTAATCCACACAACTCCATTCCTAACTTCCCACACTACACACATCCCCGCTCCTAGCTTGGCCAATCCTTGATTTGTTTGATTAGCTAACAACCTTGACCACCACTACTACCCATCTCAATCCTCCCATGACTCGGTTCCTCAATCAAGACAATCTCACTTACACCATACTTCCCTCCTACTCCCTTACCTGCCAAGACCATATCGATCTCAATGCACTCAATACTCTAATCCACCACATCAGCGACTCACTCCACCAAACTTATGTCTGAGTTATTACCCACATCAACACCTCACCTCCTACCTACTTTATTTCTATCCTCACATTCCCAACTCGACCTCATATTCATCCTCCCCCACTTGATTCCCTCACCATTATGCTCTCACCTCACTATACTCCCATACGACTCACTCCCTCTCCTATCCCAAATCTCCACACTTTGGAAAACTCTTCCCAGCACCTCCACTTAGATTCCTCCCCTACAAAACCACCTAAAAGGGCTAAGGCATCAGTGAATTTTGATTTTTCAGGAAAAGATAATTTGGAATTTTAGACCCAGTTTGAAAATAATGGAAAAGTAGATCACTTGAATGTGGGGAAATTAAACGTACAACTTTGTGTTATATTTACTACATACAGGAAGTTTTCTCTGACCCTCCATACTGGCAGTTTTAAATGACTCGGCCCTCACAACCATAAAATTTGACACAACGAATCAATAAGAATAACCACATTATTCTATAGCTCCTTATAAAGGTGTGATTTTAGAAAGTCTATATCAATGTATAGAGGTCAATAAACTTATACTCACAAGATTTCGATCCTTAACACTTCCAACTATTTCCAGCTCAGTTCTAAATCCACGTAATCTTTGTGGTCTATTACAGATTTATAAACAGTGCTCATGGCACCATATCTAGTTATATATTTTTTGTGATTCTCAAACATGTGAAGAGCCACGTCTATGTGCACTACTACTAACCAGTCTCGCTAACAGTTTCGACGCTCAATGCTTCCAGTTGCTTCTAAATCAGTATCAAATTCACACTAGTTTTGTGTGTATTGACTATATAGTCTCTTTATAGTGATTGGTTAACAATTCTATAGAACACATTTATAAATAGTGTTTTGGTAGATAATGCTCCAGTATTGAACTGAAATTTAGTGACTTTACATTCTCGTTATAGAAATTGGCTTACAATTTCTCATAACATACTCTCAACACCATATTCAAATATATATATTTCTCGTTTATTTGGATGTGATTCTCATAATGTAAAACTCCATGTGCAGTAGGACAAATTGTGGCATACCTAAAAGTGAACAAATATGTGTCAATAAAGGAGTTTTGATAAGCTATTGCTCCTAATTTCTTTTTCCCGTCCCATTATTTTAGATATCTTATCATTTTAATATCTTGTCAATCGACTATTGTAGAGTTTAAGACATTAATAAATTACTTAGTTTATAAGTACCATTATCGATAGTTCACTACACAAATAAACACAACATACATATTCACATTGTTTTGATAACAATGTTTATCGTTTAACAGTGTAATTATCATTTTATTGATTTATCATTTTATAGATTATTTTTATAATCTAAAGTTGGTTTGTCATTGTATAATTCATTTCGTAATTTATTATTTTGAATGCATTATCACATTGCATTGTTTTTAGTTTTGTGCTATGATTTAGCATTGAATATTTATGTCATGATTTGGAAGTTATTTAGTCATTATTTCATCATCTATTTCATTATTCTATTGTTTATTTCATTATTTCATCATAGTTATTTCATCATTTAGTTTATAACTTAGTTTGCATTCGATTAGTTTCGATAGTTTGTTTATTCTACTTCACATATAAACGATGAACTTTTTTTTATATTAATATATTACACGTAGGATTTTCTTTTGCACATATATATTAGAACATTTTGTTTTATTATCCTTCTTATATCTTTTTAACTCATATCCACTAATTGTCATATTTGCTTTTATAGGATTGCATTGCCAAAGATTAAATCTTAAACTTAAACCACATCGCCAATTATGTCTTGTTAATCTCATTTGTAGTCATAAGATAAAACGGAAAAGTGATATACAAGTATTCTCCAATTTTCCTTATTTCCTCTTTTTTGAATGGTATTGTCATTTTTTTGGGTGATCTTCAGCATCGAATTTCATCTTTCAAATTTTGAGTAAAATGAACCCATGCATTCTACCTACTCACATAGTGTAACTAGGGTTTTAAATTTTTGCATCACACACTACCTGAAATTTCCAAACTAATCAACACAATGAGACATTCCTTGCACCTGGTTCACTGATTGGGATTTGATCACCCAATAAAAAACCATTTTAGATATTTCCCAGCCATAACTTACTTGAAACCAAATGTAGTTCACCTCCTTTTAGGTCCTCTTACAAAAATTTTTTTAATCTTTTCTTTTTAATAAAAATCAAACCCACAAAAAACAAAATAAAAAAATCATTGTGTGCCTCACTTGTTTGGCTCATATAGTAACAACTTTCATGCCAATAAGCACTCGATCTAGTACGAATAAAATGGAACACAACCCCACTTCACATAATTCTTCATCTCAGCCAATAAGCATCATAGTAGCTTCATCCTCCATGTCTCTCCCCACGGCCCCCATAAATACCCATTCTCTTACCAATATATCTTACCTAGTATCAGTAAGTCATGCTTTGATGTTAGACCAATCCATCCCATCTAGGCCTGTCACTCCTCCCTCTATCAGGTCAAAGCTTATTGGTACTTCCATCTTCCCTCTTGTAGACCCAGAATTTAGAAAAATTATTGACGCCAACCCTGTGGCCCTTCAAAATTATATCTTAAGAAGATACATACACCTTCCTATGGATGCTTCACCCAAGTCTATCCTTATAGCCCATTAGTCCAAGGCCTTACACCCATTTTGCTTCAGTACACCACTAGTCTATCCCAGTTATTCTACCCATACCTTCCTCAACCATCACACCAGTACTATAACTTCAATAAAATTCCTTCCTTTTACATCACAGGTATACTCCTTACTTACTCAACTTCCTCCAACTGATACCTTTGCAAGGCCTTACATACTCCATGATCCAATTACCTCTATCCAAAAAATATCCCCCACTCAACCTGTTACCTCATCCTTAGCCTACACAATTCAGTCAATCATACCATGCTCCTTTTCCCAACACCTACTACATCTACTATTTTACATCCAACCACAACCCATAAGTTACACTCAACCCATCGACATTTCCTACTAGACTCCAAAGTTACATTGTCCCATGAACAAATAGTCACATTCATCCATCCGCCCCCATGAGACCATATCCTCCACACTTAAAATTTCCAAAGTTCACCAAATTTAACAACAAGGAGGACCCTCAACAACATCTGTCGAGCATTTAAACATATGTATTATCTCATCACGCACGATCAAGATTTGATGCTCCATACATTCCCCATTTATTTGGCAAAGCCCTGCCCTAGATTGGTATATTAATATTCCCCAGTACTCCATATTTTATTTTTCTCAGCTTGCACAATTATTTCTTGAACACTTATCCATTAATATTGTGCACAAAATAACCATCAACAATCTGTATACCATCCGCCAATTTGAAGATGAATCCATCATGGATTTCATCACACAATGGCACAATATTATAAACCAATTATCTTTTCCACTTCCTCAAACTGACCTCATCGAGCTCTTTGCACGCTCTTGCGCTAAGCATATTTCATTGACTTTGCAAATCTAATCATTTCAAAAATTTGAAGAATCTTTCACCATTGTCTGCACTAGGATTGAGGACACGTGCTATAGAGTAGGGGCATTTAAAATTAAAGACAATATAAGCCCAAAACTCAAATTTTCAGACCATTCATATCAATGATAAAACAAAGACAACTACCAACAGGCCTCATGTGTCAAATCATCTCCTACCCGACATCTATCATAGTAACTCAACAACAATTCATCATGACCAATTCCCAATTATACTCCCTTAGTAGAATCTTACAGTGCCATCTTTGATAAATTTATAACAACACACTTGATCACACTACCATTTATCCAACCCTTGTTAACGAATCTAGACCACGACCTATCATGGTATCATGAGGATCACTATTACAAGTACCATCAAGTCCAAGGACGTGAACATAGAGAAATGTCATACGTTCAAGGATTTAGTCCAAAGACTCATCGATCATGGAGAACTTCAAGTGGATAACCCAAATGCATCACCCAATCAAGCCATTAGACCATTTTTAAACAACCATTTCCAAATCATACACCCACATTGAAAAACCAGACTACCTCTACTTCTATACTCAAACCCCTAGTACCCACACCATTAGCGCTATCCACGTTGATGACAAGAGTCCAGTCTTCCTCCAGAACTTTACCATATTCATCAACCATTACACCAGTACCCCTTTGACACATGACCATAAATCGACAAACTCATGCAACATTTATCTCCACACCAACATTAGTTACATCCATGCCGCTTTGGAACCCCTTCCTATACCATGCCTATCTCCACACCTACCACCCCCTACTAATGATGCAAATACGAATTTCTGTGTTGTTTCCATCTTACACCTACTCCATGAAATCCAATTACCTTACCAAAAAATATCCCAACATGCTACCTTTCCATCTCATCCTTAGCCTCACTTTCAGTCCCTCTTTCTGCACTTTTACCAACACCTACTACATCTACTATTAGTACATTCATCTATCTCATCTCCCTCTTCACATCCAAGTCATTACTTGATTTTTGGTAAACATTCCAGCTTTCGTTGACTTCGAATTATCATCCCATTTCCTCTATACCATTAGATACTCACACATCCACGCAATCCCCATAAATATTCACATCAATATCATCTTTAGTTAACCTCCTGTTTAGAGATTCTTGTCATATAACCTCTAACATCTACCATTCACATACAAGATCTAGGCCTCCATGTTCCCAACCGTTCTCCTTCACATTCTATAAAAACATGGACCTCACTCTTCCCAATACTAGCTCCCTGGAGTCCACACAATCTCCTTCTATTTTAGGACCACACCCCTCATCATCTCTTCCATTCTAGGATCCTTCCCTTCACTAACAACCCATACTACTACTAGAACAATATAACCACTCTTTTTTTAACCAATATCTTAAAGAAAATTCAAAGGCCTCTGTGTCTTTAACTACTATCCCACATCAAGCACGTTCATCTTCCCTTCCAAAATCTAAAATAATGTCAAAATCCATTATTACATCACCACCTTCCCAGACATCATTCAAAGGTTCTCTGTCGATAACATTAAGTTATTATACTATCATGTTTCACCCGCTACTCCAAGCCTCAACCATCACCTTACCACCAATTAAATCTTTCGATCCAAACATGCCAAGGCCTTCCTGGTTTAATTCCAATCTTGTCCGCACATTTCACCATACCCCTGAACATGACATTGAACATTGCAAAGATCTCCAAACCATTGTTCATCATTTTGTCAATGAAAATATTAACGATGAAAAACCAACTCTACCATCTCCCCTACCAACTTCCACATCCCAACATGCATCTGTCCAAACATCTTGACCACCCCTTTCATTAAAAAATCCTGTTAGTACTCCATTACCAAATAAAGATACAACCAAGGATATTACAAACATATTATCAAAATAGGATGATCCTAAGGATTGTCCTCCTCTTTTAATCAATGTTGTTTGGATAACCACCTGTTTAAAACCATATAACCCTAACTCTACCTCACTTTCCACCCCTAAGACTTATGTTTCTAAAGCTAAGGTATCTGTTATGGCCACCCCGAATCCTTCTCCCATTGAACACACCATCATTAAAAAACTTCACCAGGCTCATGTAAAAATGTCACTCTACGAGCTTATCCAAATCTATCCACCCCATAAACAAGCTCTTCTGGGGGTCTTACAATAGATCCTGATATCATCCAATGAGCCCCAGCCTTTCGTGGATTTAGATCATGCCTTCGCAACATCTACTACCGTATCATTTGAAATTTCATAAATTTCTAAGATACCACAAAAAGAACATGATCTACTGATGTTCATCATAGTCCACATCGATGACACCTACATCCATCGAACCATGATTGAAAATGGTGCTAGTATCAATATCATTTCTTCTCATACCTTCAATTAGTTCAAATTGCCTAATACCATTTTTGCCAAGTCTCCTATTGTTCTTCGTGGCTTTAATGATGTTGTCACTCCACCATTAAGAATGGTTGTTCTTCCTATCCATGTCGGCCATAAACTCCTCGACGAGATTTTCTACATCATTGAAGGATAATTCCAATATAATCTCTTACTTGGGCATCCTCGGATTCACGCCATGCATTGCATCCCATCTACTCTTCATCGTTGTATAAAATATGAACATGAAGGGACCACTTATGCTCTTCCAGCTGAGGACCCTCCTTCCAATACATGTCTCATGATCTATAGAACTAAGGATGCCATTATTCCTAAAACTAATTTTTCTTCTGATGCATCTACCAGCTCTTCTGTACTTCCATCTACCTTACCTCATACGGACTCTTCTAATACCATAATGAGAAATCTTGCTTTAGGGGAATATCAAATCCCCACTCTCAATACCCTTCATTCTCCCAACTACCTCAGCTGCCCTGATAAGGCCCCTATGTATCAATAAAATGTTGGGGAAATTTTCTCGTTTAGCTCGTCTTCCCTCAAAACAAATTTAGTTTATGATGGATTTGATCATCCTTCTTCTCATACTAAGAATTGATTTCACGCCAAATAATATACAAGTGATTTCATATTTCTTAGTAAACCATATTTCACTCACACATACCTCTATTGTTGTGCATGGAAGGGGTTTGGTTTGGGGCACTATAAAAAAGGCCCTTACAGAAATATATTTTCCCAAACCCATGAATCATGCCAAAAATTTGGTTTAGGATATAACAATTCCACCATACACCCTTCCGGCACATCCGCATCTTCTCCCATTCCTCTTGATTCATCTACTTCTTCTCCATCCAAATATACTACCAATTCAGAACACACTTCTTCTCCATTTGACTATCCTACAAATTCAAATAATATCTCATCTCCATCCAACTACCCTTCCAACTCAGATAATGATATTTGTCCATCCAATCATGTCACAGATCTAGATCGAGATGATATGGTTCCTATTCCCCCTAACATTTTTTTATTTCCACCATATTTCTCAGACCAGTGACTTACCAAGCTGAAAATGAAACCCAGTCTTTTCCCTTTAAACATCCAGAGATTGTAGAGGAATTTTCCCTATCATTGACATTCTTCAATGTGATGATGAAACTTCCATTCTCTCCTACATGGGAGCTGAAGGTTCTCAAGATCAGAAAACCCATCTGCCAGACATGTCCAACCTCTTAAATGAATCCACAATCGAAATTACTATTGGAGCTCCTCAGGAGTACCACATCATTAAAGTAGATCATTATTTGAAACCTCAAGAGCTTGAAGCCTTCACCTCATTTTTGTCCAAACATAGCCAAGAATTTGTGTGGTCATATTTGGACATGTTGGGTCTTGAAACCTCTATCATCATTTATAACATCATTGTCTTCCCCAACACCAACCCAGTTAGGAAAAAGCTTCGTCGAATGTATCCTTGAATTACTCTTCTTATGAAAGAAGAATTGCAACATATCATATCCGCTAACTTCATCATTCCCATTGGTTATCCCCAGTGGGTTTCTAACATCGTACCCATCGGCAAAAGCATCTGGAAAGCTTCGTATATGTACTGACTTTCGAGATCTTAACCTCATGTGTCCTAAAGATGATTTCCCTTTCCAAGTATTGATCAACTTGTAGATCTTACTACGGGACATGAGATGCTCTCTTTAATGGACGGTTTTTCTGGTTACAACCAAATTCTGATTGCACCTGAAGATCAGCACAAGACATATTTTATCACCCCATGGGGTACCTTTTGTTATCATGTCATGCCCCTTGGTTTAAATAATGTTGGGGCTTCGTATCAATGCACCATGATGTATATCTTTCAATGACCTCTTACATCAAACCGTAGAAGACTATGTTGATGACCTCTTAGCAAAATCTAGACATAGATGTGATCATATCTTAGTGCTTGAAATACTTTTCGAGTGCCTCATTCGTTTCTTCCTTTGCCTCAACCCAACGATGTGTGTTTTTAGAGTTCTTATTGGAAAAACCCCTGGATTCATTGTATCTATCAGAGGCATTGAGGTTAACCCCACAAAGATCAAAGCATTTCTCAAAATGCCTCCTCCATCTAATCTCAAACAACTTCACAGTTTTCAAGGTCAACTTTAATTTGTTCATCATTTCATATCGCAACTTTATGATCACTATCAACCTTTTCATCACCTTTGAAAAGACATAATATTTTATTGGGATTGCAAATATCAAAAGGCTTTTGAATATCTAAAGCGATATCTATTATCTCCACCAGTACTCACACCTCCACACAAAGGGGAGTCCTTCTATTTATATATTTCTGTAACTAATCATGCTCTAGGAGCTATGTTAGCACACAATGATGATCAAGGAGGTGAGCTTTCCATTTATTATATTAGTCATACTCTCCATGACTGCGAAACATGATATAATGAAGCTGAAAAATTGTGTTGCGCTATTTTCTTCATTGCATCAAAACTTCAACACTATCTTCTTAATCATAAAACCTATATTGTTACTAACTTCCAACCTCTCAAAGTAATTCATTCTAAGCCATATAACAATGATCCCATCACCCGATGGCTTTTGCTCATGGCCAAATTTGACTTGGAATTCATTCCTCAAAAGGAAATTAAGGGTCAAGCTATTGCTAATCAATTAGTAGAAGCCCCTCTTCCCAATACATAGACTCCTTCTAATCACTTCCCACATGAATCAATCAATCAATTTCATCATGATCCCCTTAAAATGACTATTTTATTCAATGGTTCTAAATGCCAGTAAGGCAAGGGGCAGGTGTTGTTCTTATTCCTTTGGGGGATTCCCCTATCTCTATAGCTTTTAAATTAGATTTTGACTGTACAAACAATATGGTAGGATACAAGGCCCTTATACTAGGACTAAAAAATGCTATATTTCTAGGCATCCACATTCTTGAAATTTTTGGTGATTCTGAATTAGTAATAAATCAAGTCACTGGAGAGTATCAATGTAGAAATGATAGTCTACAACAATATCATGACCTTTCTCATCATCTTCTTAAAGCCTTCGATTCTTACACTATTCAACATGTCCCTCATTCGACCAATCGTTTTGCTGATACAATGGCATCCCTTGTTGCCCTTATCCCTTGGAAAATGCAAGAGCCCAAAATTTTGGTTATTATACATCATCGTAAACAACCATTCTATGAAATGTCTCAAATTCATCTGGTCGAATCTAATTCGTCAGATCTCTAGTATTCACAAATTTTTGATTATTTATCCAAATTCATTATTCCCCTTGATCTTTCTAAAAATTCTAGGAGATATTTTATCCAATGTTCTACTCATTATGTAGTCCTTGATAGTATTATTTATAAGCATGGGTTTGATGGTATCCTTCTCCGGTGCCTTCAATCCCATGAAGTATCTAGAGCTATCCAAGAAGTCCATGACTGTATCTATGGTGGGAATTTTAGTGGATTATCTATTGCCAAATGTGCTCTTCGTCTTGGCTATTATTGGCCTTCTCTAAACCATGATTGTTGTGAATATATCAAGAAGTGTTTAAGATTTCAACAACACTCTAATCTTATCTGTGTTCCTAGCCAAACTTTACTACCTACCCAAGATTTATGGCCCTTTTCACAATGGGGCCTTGATCTTATTGGTCTAATAAATCCCCGTTCATAACAACATCATTCTATCATCACTGCTACTAAGTATTTCACTAAATGGGTGGAGGCAATGCCACTCACCTCTACTAAATCTGGTCCAATCATTAATTTTATATATCGGCATATCATCTGTTGCTTTGGCATTCCACATAAACTTATTATGGACAATGGAAAGTCCTTTAAAAATAAGGACCTTAAAAATATTTGTGATGTATTTAAGATCAAACTTAGTTTTTCTTCCCCGTATTATCTTCAAACTAATGGCCAAGCCGAGGCCACTAATAAAACACTTTGAAATATCTTGGCTAAGACTATCGATTAAGCAGGGAAAAATTGGCATATCCAACTTCCCTTTGCTCTGTGGCCCTATCGCACTAGCATTCGCGCTTCCATAGGGGATACTTAATTTTCTCTGGTGTATAGATCCGAGGCCCTTCTTCCCTTTAAAATACAAATTACATCTTTACGTATGTCTCTTCGCAACTTCATTTCTGATGAATATTATCACCGAGAATGTCTAATGCAACTTGATTTATTAGACAAGTGTCACCTTCTCATTCTTCAACACCATCACATATATAAAGATCTTACCCAATGGGCCTATAAAAAACATATCAAAAAGTGTGATTTTAAAATAGGTGACCTGGTTTTAAAAGAAAATCAAAATGCCACTACCTTAGAAAGGAGCCAATGGGGAAAATTTTCTCCCAACTGGATTAGATGATATATTATCACACACAAGTATGGGTCTGGGGCTTATCTCTTAGCTTCTCTTGATGATAAACTAGATATTGAACCCCTTAACACATTGCACTTACAACCATTATATTGTTAGTACACACACTTATGAGCATAGTCTTATCTTTAGACCGTGTTTCCACCATTATCCACTTCCATCTATCATGGTAATGATATGAATTATGTGGTCTACCATCACTGCTTTGATATGACCTTGAATATGAGTACCACAAATCTACTTATAACATATTTGATATGGATTAGTTATCCCATTTGGTGAGAACCCCATAATCATTACATCCATCGCCCTCTCATTCTCCTATGATAGTCATGTAAAGGGTATAGGGGTGTCTCTTGTACCATCATTATCCCCTCCTAAGTTGTCTACTTCACTATCCCCAGCTCTCCCCCATGTAAAGCTAACATTTATGTATGCAAAAAGAAGTCAAAGTTATCCAAAAATAGACTGATCCCTCGAAGGAAAGATGTGCATATAAAACGAGAAATGTAGAATAAAAAGAAAAAACATGTAAATGAAAATAAAAAAGAAAAAAGAAAAGAAAAGAAATAGACCAATCCCTCAAAGGAAGGCTATCATTCTCTCCATCTATGTTATAGACAGTAGATCATACCATCGATGGATGGCTACTCTTTTTTTATGGCATTCAGAAAACTTCCCACATTGATCAAATTTCTTCTATTATTGTTCTTCCCTTTCCCAGAGCTGGGGCATAGACTTAAGGAATAACACCTTTGGAGAACCTTCTTCCTGCATACAGGTTACATCTCAAATCCCTCGTCATATCGATATAAATATTATGAGAATGTTTCATCCATATCTTCCTCTTGGTCTTTTGGTATAATCAAATCTCATTAGTTATGTACTAACACCTGCTTTCGGCTGCAAGTGCAATGATGTGAGTAGTACCTTTGCTTGTTTACTTCTTATCTAGTTAAGAGCATAACTTTATTACATGACCCTTGCTATGGTTATGTAATGCCCATCTCATCAAAATCATCTTTTATTACAATTATGTTTTTAAATCAAATTTCATATCATTAAATATGCATCTATATTTTTACTCTTAAGGATGTCCCCTATTAATAACATCCATAAATATATGAAATTTGTTATTGTTTCTACACACTCTCTTTAATACACTATTCGGTTTGGGTAATACTACTTGATCTCCATTGCAATTTGTGAATTCTACTTGAGATTATCTCTTAAGTAGAATTCATTATCCGAAAGCTTCTCATCCCCCACCATGACCAATGTTATCTTTCTCCATCCATTCTCTCGCATTATCCTTCTCTTCTCTATAATCATCCACCAATTTTCTTTCCCATCGCTCTTATTTTTGTTTTTCATCTAGCACTGACATCATATTCTTCATCATCATAGACCTTTCATCCCTAGCTTGGCACATTTGCATAACTCCCAATGTAGCACAAAAATCCTACTCAAGGTAGACCTTTCATTCTGAACAAGGTCTCATTCGTAATCACGTTTGTTGACCATTCCTTCCTCATAGTCTCCTTTGTCAACCCAATTTTCTCCTACAATCCACCTCATCTCATTCTCCGCTGCTCTTATCTCCCACTTCTTCCTTCTCCATTGTTTCTTTGATACTTCACATGTCCTCCACCTGGGCCATTATTTTTGTGTTTTTCTCTTAATATCCTTTTACTGGCATCTATTTTATCATTCCATTTCCATTTCATTCTTCTTTCGGCTTGACGATCCTACTTAACCACCCATTTTGCATAGGATTCTTAATCACAATGCATCTCTTTCTTAAGATCCTACCATTGTAGAAACTCCTCCATTGTTTTCTATTCCATTCAACACTAGAAACATCTTCCTACTCCATAAGTTCTGGTTAATGCTCTGACATCATCACTTGCACAACATAGGCATCCAAATTAAGAATTCCCCTTACACTCTCCATCCTACACTGCATACATTCCTCCATCCACTCATGTCACACTCCTTTGTTTCCTTGTTATCACCTCCTTTCATTTCGTGTTCCATTTTGGTATACACGGCTCAGTATTTTCATCATTCTTCTTCTTCTTCTACTTGGCAATCCTACTTAACCATTCCTATGGCATGGCAATATTACTTAAGAGTCTCTCTTAAGAATGATCTGTCTTTTTGCCTTTCCCCTTTACTTCACATTCCCACCATCCGTATTTTCTCTTCATTCCCCATAAACACATCATCTTTCCTTCTTTTTTTTCCTCACACAAAATATCTCAAACTTCCTCAAATATCATCTCCATTATCCCTCATTCGGAAATCTAACTTAAACACTTCATACCATTTCTTACTATGCCTGATTCCTTCATCTTCATCCATATCCTCATCCATTACATTCTCTCATCCTCAACCTCTCTGCACCATTCATTATCCCTCCTTTCTTTACTCTTTCCACTCCATTTTCTAGAATACTCCCCCATATCTACCACCATGCTTACTCGTCATTATCATTGATTCATCTAACATTATGTCGTTGTCATCTTCCATTTTCACGCTAAGAATTATCGGTGGAATTCTCCTAAAATTCATTTATCCCCATTCTACTTATACCGGTCCACTCCTTTTTTACCTCCTCCATTTTATCTTCCATCCTTTTTCCTTTTATATCCTCTCATCATTATTGGAGGATTTCTCCTAACATCCCTCCATCGGTATTTCCTTTCCATCTTCCCTTCACCTTCTTCAATATCTCTATTATCTTCATCATATACTACCTTTACATCATTTTCTCTGTTGTCCTCTCCTCCTTTCTACCCCTAGTTTTCTTTCATTTCAATTTGTATCATCTTCATCCCCTCTTCTCCTTACACGTTCATCCTACTTCTCCATTGATAACCTGATTCACTAGCATTTTCCCATCCTTTTAATCATCTCACCATCCACATGCATTTCCATGCATTTTGTTTCATATTCTTTACATGGGTCTTACCCCTAACACTGGGATTCAATTCCCTTCCTGTTTCAGCTCTATCATCTCTTCTTTCCCTCCTATTTCCATTTCCCCCATTACTGAATTTCTTTCTCTACCACCTCTGTCTTATTCCATCTTTATACATTAGTTCTTTTCCATTCTTTCACCTCCACTATAGTCTCCTATCTCCTCATGGTTCCTTTATTTCTCTTTTATATTCTACTTCCTCTCCCCTCTTCTTTAACTTCTTCATCTCCTTATTCTTTCCATCCTACTATTCCTATTCATCTCTCCTATCATCCTTTTATCATATTCTTCACATCTTCTCTTTCTCAGCTATGTCATCTCTTTCATGATCCATTCTTTCTCTCCCTTTGTTTTGATCTCCATCTCCCTTTCATCCTTTCTTCTGTCATTTTCTTGTCTTCTTCTTTTTCCTTCATCATTTCTTTCTCCACCATTTCTCCTCTTTATTATCTCTGCTGCTTCTTTACTATGATATATCTCTGTACATTCACCTTCCCTTCTAATATATTTTCCCTTCTCATCTCATCATCTTCTTGTTTAGACTTCCTCCCTCCCTTCTTCTCCTGCTCTCTTTCTCTATTTTCTTTTTCTCCATGTCCCTCATACCTTACCTATTTCCCCCTTATCTTTTCCCACTACCTTCTTATTAACTATCATTCTCTCTCTCTTTTCTTTCATCTATCTTCTCACCTCTCTTATCATCCTTCTCTACTATTTTATTCCTCTCCTCCACCATGTCCTTTCTACTCCAACCATGTCTACTTTCTCTTATCTCTATCATCTATCATCCACATCTTTCATCCCATCTTTGTGGGACATTTTTGTCTTAGAGGATACTATAATAGCAGACACCTATATGATCTTGTACTCTTCCATAAATATTTTCATTGCTGTTGCTTTGTCAGAAAATTATCTTGACTTCTTATCCTACTTACCGAATAAGTAGGACTGCTTTTTCTTTTTTCACCTTCTAATTTGCTAATGCGTATGCATATTTCCTATGAAACATGATTACCATCATATTTATCACCCTTTTAGGGAATTTTATCTCACCCTTCTATCACATCTTCTCATCATGTCCACATTTATGATTATTTCCCTTGGGATATCTTATATGTCTTATGTTGGGGCACCATTTCATCCTTGTACTTGTCGGCACATATAACTCAATTTTTTTCCTTCTCGTTCCCTGTGCTAGGGAATCATTATCTTCATCCTCATCTCTTTTGTGGATGCATGATTTTTTACATGATTCCTCATAGATAAAGGATTGCGCACATCTTTCGCATTCAGTTGCACATATTTTGATGTTTTCCCTATGACTCATTGGTCATCTTGGTTTACATCCATATTGTAGTAGTCTTCACCCACTCACTGGTCTATAGAATATTTTTCGTTTGTCTCTGTTGAGATGATAATTTTCCTCTACCAATGTGATATTGGAGTCATTGCCATACATTATTTTATTGTTATTACGATCCTTTTTTTCCTGGGGAATTTATCCTTTGGTCATGTCTTCATCCATTTTCAAACACATATTTCATCTAACCCTTTCTATTTTTGTCTAGTGGCTTGCTATCGTAAACCACTCAACAAAAAGGGGCAAATGTAGACACCTATTTTTGGGTGTAGCCACTCTCCGTCATCCTGCATTGACATCTCCTCCTGATTTTGTTTTGTTTTAAATCTCATTCATCTACATTTTAATTAATCCATACTTTTAATTAATTAATGGGTTCTACATACCCATTTAAGAATCCAAATATTGTCACATCTCAAAAATAATGCAAAACATGGGCAATAATGCACCCATCCAACATCCCACTCTTAAAATTCAAAAAGAGAATACTTTATTTCACCTAATATCCCCACCTCTTATCACATCCTTATCTTTATCTTTACTTTAAGTCACATTATGATCCTTGCTAAATCACATCACTTATTTTAATCAGGGTTACTTTCCTCACCTTGAGCATCTTTTAACTTGCAGTCTAACCTCACCATTAAACTATAAATATGGGTTTTCCCCCATATTTCTATAAGCAAGAAAAAGTTAGGAAATTTGGGTGAATGTTGAGGAATTTTAGCCATTTATCATAGTATAATTATTATTTTGTCGTTATGATAATGTGTGGAATTTCCACGGTACTATGCTCATGATTCGATTCATGTAGTGAGATTCATGTTGCACACATATGATCATTAGCACCATCTGCATACTGGCATCTTTTAGGTCCTTTTGTTTATCAACTTACATGTTATCTGTTTGGATTCTATTTTATCATTATTCTTATCACACGGGGGTTGACAGCCACTGAGGGAGTTAATGCTTCCCAGATATATGTTTTCAGGTAGCCCCCACATAAAACCTCTAATCAATATTTCTCTAGTGTATGTGAGCTATAGGTTTGCTGGGATCACACCAAGGAGTTCGACATCAAATTTTCGCCCGTATTATCCATCTCCATCTCAAAGGTACTAATCCCTTGTATACTCGACATTGTGTTGTGTTTGTTGATTTCTTGTACACTCATCTAGACAAGAAGCAGGAAACTCCGATCAACAGATGGTGCTTTGAGTGTCATCACTACAATATTCCTCACTATCTATATTCTAATCATCTGAACTAATAGAAATGTTTTCACTTCCTAAATTGGGGGGAATGGATAAATCTACATGCTTTGAAAATTCACTCTCTTCCCAAGTAATGCAATATCCTTCATTCCTGACATCTTCTAATGTTTCAAATTCATCAACAGAGAAAGGAAATTTTACTCTTCCATCCAATACTGTGTTCACAATGAAAACAAAAAATCCTCTTCCCACATCTTTGCAATGTAGTGTCTTCCTAATTAGATATACTCTTCCCTCTGCAACTCTGGTTCCTTTTGAAAATAAGTCCACATGATCATCCTCTACAAATGCAAAAGCCCTTGTTTTTGTAAAAACATAAAATACAAAGTTTGCGAGATGATGGAAAATATATTAAACCATTAGATAAAATAAATTAAAAATTATTATCTATGTAAAACCATAAGCATATTGAATACACATAGCACATGACCTGCAAACTTCTATAATTCAGTAAGGTTAGGAAATGCTTCAAAATTATGCATAATTTGAAAATATATATAACATGATTTCCAAACTATGATTGAAATTGACTCAATTGAATTTAAATGATGAGAAATAAATAGAGGTTACATTTTCATTTGCTAACTGCTTCATCCAAATAGAGGTTAAATAGATGAGGTTGACTTTAAACAATGAGAAATAAATAATAGTGGTTAAATAGAAATTAATTAGAAACTTGATTGCTAACTACTACATCCAAATATCTTCATCATATTAACATAACATATATTACTTTTTCGAGAACTCCTCATACTTCCCATATTCCCTGACTATGAGAATGGGCATATGTCCATTTTAAACATTCTCATAAAAGGATATAATTGTCATCCATTCTCTATGTTTCACGTAGAAATTTTTTTATTTCTTTCTATATTGAGTTTATGAGAATGGGAATATGTTCATTTTCATCACAATGATAAAAATATTTGTTTATATGAGAAATGGCATATGCCCATTCTCATCACAATCATAAAACTCTTTATTTTTATGAGAATGGGCATATGCTTATTCTTGCCATTCTACCTCATTGAAGCAATATTGAGCTTAATCATTTTTATATCACTATAAAGGATGTGCGAATGGGCAATTGTCCATTCTAAAAAAATAAAATATTACCTCTATTTATCTTACATGATTCTTATATGAGAATGGGCATATGCCCATTCAATACAAGATAAAAATGTTTGTTTGTATGAGAATTAACATATGTCCATTCTGTCTATGTGTATTTTTCTTCTATGATTCTTATATGAGAATGGGCATATGCATTTTCAATACAAGATTAAAAAATATTTCTTTGTATGAGAATGGACATATACCCATTCTGTTTATGTGCATTTCCTCATTTTCATTGTTCTTGTTACTCACTTTTTTAGCCATTAATAATTATTTTTTCTCAAAAAGGAATAAAAATTAACTGTTGTAAATGTTCTTCCAAGGTACCATCTCATTATTTAGAACATCTAATATAAACCTCTGATGTGAGTACTATAAGTTATATAATTTTTATCATTTTCACATCCATATTATATTATGAGTAATAGAATAAAGTTCTTGTCATTTTAGTGCTTCTATAGTAACTATATCTAATTCGTTATTTGTTTAAGAATGGGAAGTTTCCCATTATCTCATACAAACATACATTTTTTTCATCTTATCTTGAATACAATGTAATGTTTTCCCTCTGAATAAAGTTTACTTCATTCTCACAAAAAACATCATATAAGAATGATATAATAAGGGATACACTGCCTTAGGGCATATTCTAATGATATATTTTTAGAATGGTCATATGTCTATTTTGATATAGGAATCATAGTTGAAGAATAGAGATAACACAATCAAACTTCCTTTATAGAGGTATTTAAATGGGTTCAAACCCATTCACATACAACAATCATTTTATTTTTCATAATGTAAAATATTATTTGAAATTTATAGGTATTATTAAATGATACAATATTATTTCTTGTATTTAATTATTAGTATTATTAATTAATGTTGTTAATTAATTAGTTTTGATTAGTCCTAATATCATATGCTAAATACATATTCTTTGATTTCTAATTTTTTGATGAAAAAAATTTAAATATTTTTATTGGCCCGTTCTAAGTTTTATAATAAATGAAACATTATAAGTAATGAAGCATTATAAATATTAATGGAGTTTATGTCATTAATTAGTTTTATAAAGTTTTACTATATTTTTAACAATTTTATAAATTATTTTAAAAATGCACTATAATTAATTAAGCATTATAAATAGTGGCGATTAAGTTGTTAATTACATTTATAAAGATTAATTATATTTGTATAATATTATTTAATTATTTTAAAATTATTTTTTATTCATTTGATAATATAATTAAATGTCATTTTTAATATAATAATTGAAGTTTATTAGTAATATTAATTCTTGTAGTTAATTGATAATATTAATTCATAAGATATTTTTTTGAAATTAATTATAATATTATTAATTAATGTTATTACTATTAATTACATTTGTATTTGTCCATGGCATAGTGAGAGCATTAATTTGTAAATAAATTATTTAACACCTTTTATAAATTGAAGGTAGTTGTTTGTCAAACACATCTTCGAGCACCTGTTGGAGGGAAATTGGTGAAATTAATGGCAATTAATTCTTTCGTGGCATGGTAGAGAGAATGACAACAATTACTATTTTCAATGATGGTAGAGATCTTGGGAATTGCAAGGTTAACTGCGGTTGATGAAGCTATCTCTTTCTTGTTCGCCCTTTCCACTTTCTTTTTCATCCAGTTTCATATTTTTTTGTTCATCCTTTTGCTTTAGGCTGCCTATATTTCGTTATACCATTTTGTCTGAGAAGCAAAAGATTTATGTTTTGTTACACAGTTTTTTCCTGTTAAGAAAAATATTTGAAGAATATTTTAGAGATATTGTTTGTTCTCTCCACTAAATTTTGTTGACCCTTTCCACTTTGGACTCCCTCTGTTTCGTAAGACCGTTTCAGATTGTGAAGCAAAAGATTTGAAGAAAATTTTAGGCATGAATTATTCTAACTCTTCTTTACTGAATCATTATAGATGAATAATATCATTTGGTTTTCTTTCCCTTCTATTCTATTATGAGTTTAATGATAATGTCCTATTTTTGATCTTATGTATTTTTTGATCTAGGTATTAAGAATATCCCTTCAATGTTTTGAAAGACATGCGTAGTAAATAATATGGGGAGTTATTTGTTTTGATTTAACCAAAATATAGAGTGGTCTAACCACCAAGGTGACATAACAAGCATTGCTTATTTTCCGAGATGTGTGGTTGATTTCCACAGGCTGAGAATGACGCATTATTAGAAGAAGAATTTACTCTTTTCTATTGAAGAAATTTTTTACTTCTTTTTTAAATTGAAGATAAGTTTTAGAGATATTTCTAACTCCTAAATTTATGGGTATTAAATAATGTTGTATTTTAGATATTTTATATTTTTGATATGGGTTTTAAGAATATCACTTCAATATTTTCATTGTAAGACTTGCATAGTTGTTATCCTCCATAGTTATAAAAGGATGCATCTAAAAATGACCATTTCATGCATGTTTCAGAGTCTCAACATGATCACATTCCCTTGCAAAAAATGTATATGATTATAAGAAATCCACTTCTAATCCTTCTTGCTAAGACAGGGAGTTAACTATTTTGTTATTACCAAAGTATAGTGTGGGGTTACCACCTAGGTAGCGTTAATTGTTTTTCAAGCTGCGTGGTGTAGGTATGCAGGCCCAGATGGGCAAGCGCGTTCTGTTGAGTCGATCAGTGGTCTGACATTTTGAGCTCAGGTGGGTGAGTTAACATTTTGAGCTGGGTGGGTGAGCTAATCTCATTGAACTGTTCAAGAGCTGGTTTAGCTGGCCAATCAAGCTGGCCATTCGAGATGGCCGGTCAAGCTTGTCCAGTCAAGCTAGGCAGACAAGATGGGTGCACGATATGACCTTCCGAGCTGAGCAGGCAAGGTTGACTGGCCGAGCTGGGTGGGCGAGCTTCCTTCCTGAGATGGGCTGGGTGGATGACCTACCGAGCTAGGTAGGTAAGTTGACCTACCGAGGTGGGTTGACCAGTTGACCTATCGAGTTGGGTGGGTGAGCTCACCTACTGAGATAAGAAATATTGAACTTAATCATTATCATATATGAATTAAAATGATTAAGTTCAATGTTGTATCTAATGAGAAAATTCCTGGTCTCATAATTGGAATCATGAAAAGAAGAACAAAGATAAAATCTAGCTTGTTTTATAATTCACAGTTTCCCATTCTCACAACCTTCATAGAGTTATTGAAAATAATAAGTTCAATATTTCTTGTATTACAATGATTAGAATTGGCATACGCCCATTCTCATACAAACAAACTATTTTATCTTCCATTGAATGGTTAGGTATCCATTCCTATAGAGGTATTAAAATGTTTAAGATTAATATTGCTTGTATTAGAATGTTTAGAAGGATCTTGTGCCCATTTACATACAAAAAAGAATTTATTTCTTGTATTGAATGGGAAGATGCCCATTGACATATAGGAATCATATATGAAGAATATAGATAAAATTTAATTTGTTTTAGAATGGGAAGTTTCCCTTTATGAAATAGGAATCATATAAGAAAAGTAGATCAAATTTATTTTGTTTTTGAATGGGAAATTCCCCATAATCTCAACCTTCATAGGTATTAAAATGATTATGTTCAATC
Organism: Taxus chinensis; assembly: GCA_019776745.2. Taxonomy (NCBI): domain Eukaryota; kingdom Viridiplantae; phylum Streptophyta; class Pinopsida; order Cupressales; family Taxaceae; genus Taxus; species Taxus chinensis. The sequence goes on along the minus strand of CM034146.1, from coordinate 59,763,305 downwards.
TTGTATCGAATGAAAACTTCCCAATACCATATAGGAATCATAAAATAAGAAAATAGATAAAATCTAATTCATTTTAGAATGGCAAGTTTCCCACTCTCACAGCCTTCATATAGTTTTTAAATTGATTAAGTTAAATATTTCTTGTATTAGATTGACAATTCCTTTTCACTCTTATATCCTATTACTTTTCCCATAGTAATGATCAAGTTCAATATTTCTTGTATTGCAATGATAAGAATGGGCATATGCCCATTCTCATACAAACAAACATTTTTATCTTGAATGGGCAGATGCCCAGTCTCTTATAGGAATCATAGAAGAAGAATTTAGGTTGAATTTATAAGATGAGAAATTAATAAATAGAGGTTAAATAGAAGTTAATTAGAAACTTGATTGCTAACCGCATCATCCAAATATATTCATCATATTAACATAACATATATTACTTTTACAAGAATTCCTCATACTTCTTATATTCCTTGACTATGAGAATGGGCATCTTTCCATTTTAAACATTCTCATAAAAGGATGTAATTGTCATTCATTCTTTATGTTTCCCGTAGGAGAATTTTTCTTTCTTTCTATATTGAGTTTATAAGAATGGGCATAATTAACATAACATATATTAATTTTACAAGAATTCCTCATACTTCTGATATTCCCTGACTATGAGAATGGGCATCTGTCCATTTTAAACATTCTCATAAAAGGATGTAATTGTCATTCATTCTTTATGTTTCGCGTAGGATAATTTTTCTTTCTTTCTATATTGAGTTTATGAGAATGGGCATATGCCCATTCTCATCACAATGATAAAAATATTTGTTTATATGAGAAATTTCATATGCCCATTCTCATCACAATAATAAAACTCTTTGTTTGTATGAGAATGGGAATATACCCTATTCTAACCATTCTACCTCATTGAAGCAATATTGAACTTAATCATTTTAATATCACTACAAAGGATGGGGGAATGGGAAACTGTCCATTCTAAAACAAATTAAATATTACCTCTATTTTTCTTCTATGATTCTTATATGAGAATGGGCATATGCCCATTCAATACAAGATAAAAATTTAAATATATGGAGAAGGTGCAAAATGTAATAAATATTTAAATATATTCATAAATCTTATATCCAATTGTAATAGTAAAGTAAATAATAATATTCATAACATATATGACATGTCATTAATAATCTAATACTATTAAAATTTGAAACAAGTTTACTAATTATCCATGATTGCATATCTCCCTCTCTCTAGTATAAATTAGTATCAATTAATTTTGTTGATTCTCTAGGATTTTTGTCAATTCTCAGCACTATGTTTTTTGTTGATTCTCAACGCTACCATGAAGATCCCTGCACTAACAATGCTCTTTATTCAGGGGGAATTGAGGGAGATGGAATTATATGGCCCTATCTCCTCTGTTAGGCTTCAAAAAATCTTCCAGATTGATTCTAACTTGGTTGAGAAAGCCATATAAAGTATTCTTGGGGAGGATTACATGCAAGGCTATGGTCGAGCTCGCATCAATACCAAGGTCACTTTCATTTTTGTCACCAACCTGATTCTCCTTGGAGGATTCAAGGATGAGGCCCTATAAATTGCTCAACATTTTATTCAACATAGACACATGATTGGTCTTGCAAAAGTGGTGGAGAAATTTCTATTTTCACATATCTTTCAAAATTTCAATGGTAGTTAATGGGGATTTGGTTGCTCAGGCCCATATTCAATAATTAGAAAGGAGGTATAAGAATATTTTGGGATTTTTCTGTTTTAGTTCATCAGAAATGTTGATTGAAGGAGGAAGGTCCTACCTACTTAGCCTCCTTTGACTTGGAAGCTTTATCTTCCCCAATTCACCAAGAACCAGCTCGAATTGTCAAACTCGAGGAAGGTCCTACCTACATAGCCCATTAGACTTGGAAGATTTATCCACCCCAATTGGCCTCGTTTTAGCTCGAATTTTCAAACTCGGGGTGTGCGAGATGGCTTCATATACTTCTCTGCTAAGGGTTGCATAGGCTAGCTCTCAAGAACGTCGCAATAGCTCCATACTGAAGGTTCTGCTCCAGCTGAAGCTTAGGAGGTCAAGGTTTTTGAATTATGAGAATAATAATGCTCTAGTATCTTAGTTATATAGCTATATTTTTTGGTTTGGTTTTTTGTCAATTTTTAGGGCATCAAAAATTCTTTCTTTTTTGGGTTGCCTTGCTTCTCGATATTGTAAAATAAGGGAGGGGACCAAAACCCCCTGGCAAAGCTCCGGTAAAAAGTTTATCCATTTTAAACCTCAAACATGGGTATGAATTTTTTTGAAAATTTATTTTGAGTGCAATAATTAAACCTAAAACATGGCTACAATATTGTTTAATATTTACATTTTTTTTGTCCATGGCATAGGGAGACCATTAATTTGTAAATAAATTATTTACCACCTTTTATTAATTGAAGGTACTTGTTTTTCAAACACGTCTTCGAGCACCCATTGGAGGGAAATTGGCAAAATTAATGAAATTAATTCTTCCATGGTATGGTAGAGAGAATGAGAATGGTTACTGTTTTCGATGATGGTCGAGATCTTGAGAATTGTAAGGTTAACCGCGGTCAACGAAGCTATCTCTTTTTTGTTCATCCTTTCCACTTTCTTTTTCATCTAGTTTCCACTTTTTTTTGTTTTTCCTTCTGCTTTGGGCTGCCTATATTTCGTTAGACTGTTTTGTTTTGTGAAGTACAAGATTTTGAAGAATATTTATGAGATAATTTTTTTCTCTCTGCTATATTTTTGTTGACCCTTTAAGTTTCTAGTTTGGGCTCCCTCTATTTCGTAAGACCATTTCAGCTTGTGAAGCACAATATTTGAAGAAAATTTCAGGCATGAATTATTCTAACTCTTCTTTTTTTAATTATTATGAGATAAAGAAGGGGCAGATGTCCCATTGTCATATAACAATCATATATGAAGAATATAAATAAAATTTAATTTGTTTTAGAATGGTATTTTTCCCATTGTCATATAAGAATCATATAACAAAAATAGATCAAGTTTACTTTATTTTTGAATGGGAAGTTCCCCATAATCACAACCTTCATAGGTATTTAAATGATTATGTCATATATTGTATCGAATGAACAACTACCCAAACCCATATAGGAATCATAAAAGAAGAATATAGATAAAATATATTTCATTTTAAAATGGAAAGTTTCCCATTCTCAAGCCTTCATATAGTTTTTAAATTGATTAAGTTAAAGGATGTGAGAATGGGAAGATTGTTTATAAAGCAATTTTGAACTTAATCATTAAATTAAAACATCTATAGATGTAAATTAAAAGTTGTACCAAATTATTATAGATGTAAGAAACCTAAAACATGGCTATGATATTGTTTAAAATATATATTTGTTCTTCACCATTACATAACTAGACCACTATGCAAATATATTGTTTACCACCATTCCCATTATCATTTCCATTTATTTTTGTGCACAGATTCAAGCCTTATTTACGATTTTCAACTATTATATAAGTAATGTCCTTCAAAGAAATATTAAACTTAAAAACAATACAAGTTATATTGAAATTAATGTTTTTTTCCCATTCTCATAGCCTATGGCTATGATAGAAAATTAAATTTCATCTATATTATTGAAGTCAATCATTTTGAGATCTATATAAAGGTTGTGATAATGGGGAATTGTCCATTCTAAAACAAATTAAATTTTATCTCTATTAATTCTTGTGATGATGTATGACTTTTGTTTATGTAAAATATTGACTGTGAAATGATCTTATTTAATGTTGACGTTTGAATCATTATTAGGAACTACTATTAACTTGTTTTATATTTTTATTATTGTGATGATGAATGCATTTTATTTCTTGCTTATAAGATTTTTAGTTTTCTATATGATTATAAAATTAGTTAGCAAAAGTTGTTTTCCAAAGAGATTGCATTATTACCTTGTTTATTGATAATATGTACTATGTAGATATAAATGATAGTTAATCATTTTGTAATCTTCATTTTATAATAATTCAACATGATTACGAGTTGAAAATTCATGCCAGTTATTTGAACTGACATGCATACAGTTTATTCTTTTCGTCTAGTATGCAGGAATCAGAGTAATCATTACGAAGTGACATATTGGATTTGATACACCTACAAAGGTGAAGAGATTGGGTAAGTGCCCACTCTAAACAAAGTAAACATTATATGTATTCTTTTTATTATACTTATTCACATATCTCCATGAACAATAATGGACTTTCTATTATGATTGAAATTAAAGAGAATAGGCATATGCCCATTCTTCATATACTAATGTTATCTCTATAATTATTTTTATTATATTTTCATTTATCTCTAGTATGAACAATAATTGACATTTTTTTAATGATTCCTATTATGAGAATAGTTGAAAATTCCCATTCTTAAGGGAAAATTCTCATTCTAAAATAAATATTAAAGAGAATACACATATGCCCATTCTACTTATTTTAATCTTAGTGATATTATTTGCATCTGTCCATTTAATACAAAAAAAAACAATAATTTTTTTTTTATTAGAATGGGCATATGCCCATTCTAAATGATGTAATACAAGCAATATCGATGTTATGAGATTCCTTCCATTATTCCTATTTAAACCTATTTAAAAATTTAAAAAACTTTGAGACTGTTTAATCCATACTCTTCTTATTTTTCTTCTATTATTCCTATCTACCTAAGCAATTATTCTATGATTCCTAAATGAGAAGGGGCATCTGCCCATTAAAAACAACACAATGCAAAAAATCTCAACCAATTTCATAATTCTATACAAGATGTGAGAATGAATGCCCATTCTAAAGCAAAGTAAATTTGATTATTCCTATCAGAAAGGGCATATGCCTATTGCAAACTTTATAATACAAGTAATATTTATTTTTTTGAGAATGGGCATGTGCATATTCGTGATTGAAACATATTTGTTTTATGAGAATGGGCATTGCAATTCTAAACATTCTCATACAAGTAATTTTGATTATATGAGAGTGGGCATGTACACATTTTTAAATACTTACTCAATACTTAGTCATTTGAATACCTATTTAAAATTTGTGAGCATATCTAATCCATACTCTTCTTTTATGATTTTTATCTTCCCTAAGAACTCTTATTTGATTCCTATATGAGAATAGGAAGATTCCTATATGAGACAAGACAATGTAAACATGGTCAATCAATTTTATACCTATATAAAAGTTGTGAGCATGTATAATGCATACTCTTCTTTTATGATTCCTATCTGCCCAAGAAAGTATTTTATGAATCCTAAATGAGAATAGTCAGATAAAAAATGTGATGCCCATTCAAAACAAGACAAAACAATTTTGTTTGCATGAGAATGGGCATATGCCCATTCTAAACATTGTAATATAGACAATTTTGATTTTATGTGATTGCCTCTATTATTCTTATTTATATCTATTTAAAAATTGTGAGACTCTTTTATCCATACTCTTCTTATTCTTCTTGTATGATTCCTAAATGAAAAGGGGCATCTGCCCATTCAATGCAAGACAATGCCAAAAAATCTCCATCAATTTCATAACTCTTTAACAAGATGTGAGAATGGGTGCCCATTCTAAAACAAAGTAAATTTGATTATTCCTATCATAAAGGGCATATGCCCATTCTAAACTTTATAATACAAGTAATATTTTTTTTTTGAGAATGGGCATGTGCACAATCGTGATTGAAACATATTTGTTTTATGAGAATGGGCATGTGCCCATTCTAAACATTCTCATACAAATAATTTTGATTCTATGAGAGTGGGCATGTACACACTCACCAATACTTAGTCATTTGAATACCTATTTAAAAGTTGTGAGCATATCTAATCCATACTCTTCTTTTATGATTGTTATCTTCCCTAATAACTCTTTTTTGATTCCTATATGAGAAGATTCCTATATAAGAAAAGACATCTGCCCATTTGATACAAGACAATGTAAACATGGTCAATCAATGTTTTACCTATTTAAAAGCTTTGAGCATTTATAAAGCATACTCTTCTTTTATGATTCCTATCTGCCCAAGAAAGTCTTTTATGAATCATATATGAGAATAGACAGATTAAAAATGCAATGCCCATTCAAAACAAGACAAAACAATTTTGTTTGCATGAGAATGGGCATATGCCCATTCTAAACATTGTAATACAAGAAATACTGATTTTATGAGTATGCCTCTATTATTCCTATTTATATCTATTTAAAAACTGTGAGACTATTTTATCCATACTCTTCTTATTCTTCTTCTATGATTCCTAAATGAGAAGGGGCATCTTCCCATTCAATACAAGACAATGTCAAAAATATCCATCAATTTCATAACTCTTTTAACAAGATGTGAGAATGGGTGCCCATTCTAAAACAAAGTAAATTTGATTATTCCTATCATAAAGGGCATATGCCCATTCTAAACTTTATAATACAAGTAATATTTATTTTTTTGAGAATGGGCATGTGCACAGTCGTGATTGAAACATATTTATTTTATGAGAATTGACATGTGCCCATTCCAAACATTCTCATACAAGTTATATTGATTTTATGAGGGTGGGCATGTGCACATTCATCAATACTTACTCAATACTTAGTCATTTAAATACCTATTTAAAAACTGTGAGCATATTTAATCCATACTCTTCTTTTATGATTCCTATCTTCCCAAGCAAGTATTTTATGATTCCTATATGAGAATGGACATCTGTCCATTCAATACAAGACAATGTAAAAAAGCTCAATCAATTTCTTAACTTTATACAAGCCGTGAGAATGGGTGCCCATTATAATGACAATAAATACGAAAATAGTAAATATTACAAGTGTCTAATTAGGTATGACGATAAATTCTACTATATATTTTTCATTATTCAAATATATAATTAAAACATAAAATGGGTCCAATCAATTCAAATATATTTTAAAAATATTTACGATAGACTTAGGATATTAAAGCATTTTAGGATTAAGAGGTGTTGATTTATTATTGTAGGATAGATTCAATTTTTTTATAACTTTATACAAGTTGTGAGAATGGGTGACCATTCTAAAACACAGTAAATATGTAAATAAGACAAAGTATTTTATCAGTTTTTTAAAAAAATCTTTAAAATTTCATGATTTCATTATTAAAACATATTTTTGGTAAATGTGGACATTTTTAAAACATTACATGTGTCTAAATTGGTATGACAATAAATTCTACTATATATTTTTCATTATTTAAATTTCTATTTAAAATCAATTCAAATATCTAAGCATATTAAAGCATATTAAAGCATTTAAGCATGGTGGTGATTTGTTACTGTATTATACATTCATATTTTGAATGTATGTACACAAATAGTACTATGTATTTTTCATTATTCTAATACCTCTATAAAACATTTAAATGTTTCTAAACATTGAGATAATAGCATATTAAAGCATTTAAATATGTACCATTTCGTGGTTAAGTATTTACGATAGACTTAGTATATTAAAGGCATTTAAGCATTATAGGTTGGTGATTTATTATGGTAGGATAGATTCAAATTTTGAGACTTAGGATATTAGGATATTAAAGGCATTTAATCATTAAAGGGTGGTGATTTATTATGGTATGATAAATTCAAATTTCAAATTTTCCGTGCTTTCTTTTAGAGGTGATTTTCCTTGGTCAAATACTTTATAAAAATATTGAATTTGAATGGCTTGGGTTTTGATTGTTTGTTCTCTAATGGCTAAGTTTTTATTTTTTTCTCTCTTACGGACAGAGTTTTTTCATTCAAAGATTTTGTAGGAGAAAGATGAAGGTATGTGAAAGGATTTGGGCTGATTGGATACAAAGATTATTGAAAAAGAAACTTGTTGCAGAGGTAATAAAACTTGTTGGGGAGGTCATAAAAAAAGACACAAAGAGAGACAAGCATTACTGAGTCCATCTAATCATTTTTTTGCACCATAAATAGGTACACATTTTAGACCTTACGACATTAAAAACGAGAATGAATTTTTTTTGATTTGTATATTTGGTAGTTGTTACATTTACGAATGTAAAAAAATTGATTTCTGTATTTGTTTGTTGTTACATTTATGCAAGGAAACAAATCGATACATTTTTCAGACATTAAAATAAATGAGATATATGGAAAAATGGTTCAAATAGTTGATTGTGAATTAAAATATCTTTGTTAGTATACATTTTTTATGCTTTAGAAGTAAACTTGGAAAAAATGAGATATAAAAACCTTGAATAGCCTTCTCTGCCATTGTTGTATTCCGTTTGAGAAATCTTCAATAGTCTCCCTTGCAAAATCACTGTTTCGGAAGTTGTTTCTTCTTCTTTCTTCTTACAAAATCTTTGTATCTTCATATCTTTCCTTGTTATCGACAGCTATATCTTCTTCTTTCTTCTGCAAAATCTTTGTATCTTCGTATTTTTCTGCCACATCTACGTTCTTCGTCTTTCCCCAGCTAAATCTCTGAATGAAAAAATATCGGTCCCAATAGAGTGAAAACCAAAACTTGATTCATTCAAAATCAATATTTTTATAATGTACTTGGCCAAAATAAATTGCCTCATAAAAAAAGAGCACCAAAAATTTAAATTTTGAATCAAACTTGACATAATTAATGACAATTATGAATTGCCTCCCAAAAATTAAACTATATAATTTAAAATTTGAATCAATCTTGCGGAAAATGTAAAAAAAAGTGCCAAAAATTTAAAATTTGAATCAAACCTACCATAATAAATGACTGGTATGAATTGCCTCCCTATAATAAAGCACTAAAAATTTGAAATTTGAAACAATAGAAATCAAAGTGTTTCTAATCAAGATGTGATATTAGTAATTAATAGTTCATCAATAACATTGATTAGTAATAGAAATCACTGTGATTATATAATATTAGTATTAATTAATAAATTAATAACAATAATTAATAATATTATAATTATTTAGTAATATTATCCTATCAATTAATATTAACTACAAGAATTAATATTACTAATAAACTTCAATTATTACATTAAAAAATGACATCTAATTATATTATCAAATGAATAAAAAATAATTTCAAAATAATTAAATAATATTATAAAAATATAATTAAACTTTATAAACATAATTAACAACTTAATCACCATTATTTATAATGCTTAATTAATTATAGTGCATTTTAAAAATAATTTTATAAAATTATAAAAAATATAGTAAAACTTTATAAAACTAATTAACGACATAAACTCCATTAATATTTATAATGCTTCATTACTTATAATGCTCCATTAATTATAAAGCTTAGAATGGGCCAATAAAAATATTTAAACTTTAATCATCAAAAAATTAGAAATCAAAGAATATGTATTTAACATATCATATTAGGACTAATCAAAATTAATTAATTAACAACATTAATTAATAATACTAATAATTAAATACAATAAATAATATTGTATCATTTAATAATACCTATAAATTTCAAATAATATTTTACAATTACAAAAAATAAAATGATTGTTGTATGTGAATGGGCTTGAACCCATTTTAATACCTCTATAAAGGAAGTTAGAATGTGTTATCTCTATTCTTCGACTATGATTCCTATATCAGAATAGGCATATGACAATTCTAAAAATATATCATTAGAATCTTCCCTAAGGCAGTGAGAGTGAACAACATCCCTTATTCTATCATTCATATATGATGTTTTCTGTGAGAATGAAGTAAACTTTATTCCGAGAGAAAAAAATTACATTGTATTCAAGATAAGATGAAAAAAATGTATGTTTGTATGAGAGAATGGGAAAACAAAGACTGAGTTAGATATGATTACTATAGAAGCGCTAAAATGACAAGAACTTTCTTCTATTACTCATACTATAATATGGATGTGAAAATGATAAAAATTATATAACTTATAGTACTCACATTAGAGGTTTATATTAGATGTTCTAAATAATGAGATGGTACCTTGGAAGAACATTTAGAGAAATTAGTTTTTATTCCTTTTTGAGAAAAAAAAAATTATTAATGGCTGAAAAAGTGAGTAACAAGAACAATGAAAATGAGGAAATACACATAGACAAAATGGACATATGTTCATTTTCATACAAAGAAACATTTGCTATCTTGTATTGAAAGATCATATTCCCATTCTCATATAAAAATCATAGAAAAAAATACACATAGAAAAACTGGGCATATGTCCATTCTCATACAAACAATAGTTTTATGTTGTATTGGCAGATGTGCATCTTATAGTAATCATTTATGAATAATTTAGAATTTATAAAAGAAATAAATATATAGAGGTTAAATAGAAGTTAATAAGAAACTTGATTCCTATCTGCTTCATCCAAATATTTTTATCATATTAACATAGCATACATTACTTTTACAAGAATTCCTCATACTTCCCATAGTTCATGATTATTAGAATGGACATCTTTCCATTTTACATTCAATAAAAGGATAGTAATGACATAGAATATTGGCAATAATACCTCATACTGTCCCATATTCCCTAACTATGAGAATGGACATCTGTTCATTTTAAACATTGTAATAAAAGGATGTAATGGTACATCATTCTTTTCTTACATATAAGACAATTTTTCTTTATCTATTGTGTTTATGAGAATTGACATATGCCCATTCTAATCATACTAAAAAATCAATATAGAAATGAAATAAAATATTCTCCTATGCACAATCATAAAGAATGAATGAGCAATAGACATTCATTCTAACTATTATACCTCATTGAAGCAATATTAAACTTAATCATTGAAGCCTTATCTTGTATTGAATGGGAATATGCCCATTCTCATATAAGAATCATAGAAGAGAAATAAAGTTAATATTTAATTTTTTTAGAATTGACAACTGCATATTCCCACATCCTTTATAGTGATATAAAAATGATTAAGTTCAATATTGCTTCAATGAGTTAGAATGGTTAGAATAGGCATATGTCCATTCTCATATAAACAAAGAGTTTTATGACTGTGGATGAGAATGGGCATATGCCATTTCTATTATAAACAAATATTTTTATCCTTGTGATGAGAATGGACATATGCCCATTCTCATAAACTCAATATAGAAAGAAAGAAAAATTCTCTTATGTGTAACATAAATAATGAATGCCAATTACATCTTTTTATGAGAATGTTTAAAATGGATGGATGCGCATTCTCATTGTTAGGGAATATGGAAAGTATGAGGAATTATTGCAAAAATAACATATGCAATTACATCTTTTTATGAGAATGTTTAAAATGGATAGATGCTCATTTTAATAATCATGCACTATGGGAAGCATGAGAAATTCTTGTAAAAGTAATATATATTATGTTAATATGATGAAAATATTTGGATAAAGTGGTTAGCAATCAAATTTCTAATTAACTTCTATTTAACCTCTACATATTTATTTCTCATCTTATAAATTCAACCTAAATTATTTTTCAATGATTCCTATAAGAGACTGGGTATCTGCCCATTCAAGATAAAAATGTTCATTTGTATGAGAATGGGCATATGCCCATTCTTATCATTATAATACAAGAAATATTTAACTTGAGAATTGTTGGTGTGAGTTATCCTATGTGTCCTCCTCATATTGGAAGGTCATCTCACATGGGTTAGGTTTAGGTTTAGGTTTAGGGTTTACATGTGTGTCATGCACTAGGGTTAGTTAGCATGCTATATGTACCCTTTCACTATTCAATTATGAGCATGCCAAGACACTCTGTTGTCTTTTCCTTATGTGTAACTTTGTTTCTATTTTACAAATCTTCCATGTTTGATCAATCCTTGTGATTACGTTGGAGCCATTTGATTCCGTTAGAGTGTAACCTCTTCGTGGTGCATCATTGCCGATATGATTATTGGAGTCTCTTTCACATGGTATCAAAGTTACACGACTTGCCATCACACCAAAAGCATGACTTGGTTTGGGTCCTATTAGTTGGTTTAGAAAGAAGTAGAATGTAATTCTGATATCATCTACAGAGGAAGAATACAGAGGAGTAGTTAACGCTGCCACAGAAGCTATTTGGCTACAGGGTATTCTGACAGAGTTTGGCATCCACTTTCGGTGGCCTACCATTATCTTCTATGATAACACGAGCACTATCTCTATTTACAGAAATCCAGTTCAGCATCAGTGGATGAATCACATTGAGATCCATATGCACTTCATACGAGAGCTTATTCATGATGGTATCATCAAAATTTAGTAAATTCAGACAGCTGATCAGATTGCAAATTTATTTACCAATCCCTTCACTGAGATAAAGTTTCTTCAGTTACGGTCTCTTCTTGGGGTGAGGTCTTCTGCAGTTGTTCATCTTCTTCGGGCTATGTAATCCTTCTTTTCTTCTTCTTCTTCTTTTAGAAAGATTATGTTTGTATATGGGCACCTTATTAGGCCTTTAGTTACCGGACCCCATTGACACATCTTTCTTAGTTGTTTAGGAGTTTCTTATTTTTCAGTCTGACACATCATAGCCGCTACCCCAACTTTGATGAAGGGGGTGTTGGTGTGAGTTATCCTATGTGTCCTCCTCATATTGGAGGGTCATCTCACATGGGTTAGGTTTAGGTTTAGGTTTTACACGTGTGTCATGCACTACGGTTACTCAACACCCTATATGTACCTTTTCACTATTCATTTACAAGCATGCCAAGACACTCCGCTGTATTTTCCTTATGTGCAACTTTGTAACTGTTTTGCAAATCTTCCATTGTTGATAGATCCTTGCGATTACGTTGGAGCCATTCGATTCTGTTGGAGCCTCTTCATGGTGCATCGTTGCCAATACGATTATCGCAGTCTCTTTCACAATCATTAATATGGAAAATTAATAGGATATAAGAGTGAAAAATAATTATCAATCTAATACAATGAAGATTTAACTTAATCAATTTAAAAACTATATGAAGGTTTTGAGAATGGGCAACTTGCAATTTCAAAATGAATTGTATTATGATTCCTATATGGTATTGGGCAATTTTCATTCAATAAAAGATTGAACATAATCATTTCAATACCTATGAGGGTTCTTACTTCTCATTGGCTAATGTAAAAGAAGAGCCAATCAAGATTACTGATGGCAACTAATCTGGACTGTTAGTTCTTCTACGGTCTTTTTTGGTAAATAAAATATGTATTTTGTTGTTTTCTCTCTTCATGTTACCTTTTTTGGTCACTGCTACTTTTTATTTCGGAACGTCAAAATTCTTTTTAGCCCTACAATTACTTATCTTAAGTTTCCATCCTAAGTAAACTTAGCTAAATTATTGATCTTGTTTTATTTCAATAACATGTACAATTATAAACACTGAAATAAAGTAGAGATAAAATAATTTGAATCATCTAAGAAGAATAGACATACAAATAATTTGAATCACATAAGAAGAATATAGATAAAATTTACTATGCTCATATTAACCATATAAAAACATAGATAATATATATGGAGATGATTCACAAATTATTACAAAACAAACAATGCCCTTCTCCCTTCTAATTCTCTCCTCTATAATTCTTAAATGAGAATGGGGATATGCCTATTCAAAATATCTATTCTTCTTATATGTTTCCTAAATGTGAATAGATATATAACAATATATTATTCTTATTCTATGTTTCCTAAATGTGAATGGATATATCTCCACACACACACACACACACACACACACACACACACACACACACACACACACACACACACACATATTGTAATATGAGAACTACATAATTTTTGATCCCTCTCGAGGGTATGTAGATAATAATATGCCCATTCTAAACATATATTATTATTGAATCTATTACTCCATAAAGGCTATGAGAATGTTTTTACACTATAATTCTTCTTCTGATATGGTCATCCTTCCATACAAAATGTGGAACAACCCAACAAAAATAATTTTTTTTTTTGAGGATGGACAAATGCCCATATTTCAAAATAGTCCAACACAACTGACCAAAAATATGGCCAAAAAAATTCTCATTATTACTCCAATATATAGGAATAAGGTGAGCTATATATGGGAATTTGTCTATTAAGTGGTCAATGAAATTGTCTAATGTGTGTTGTCTTTAGGTCATGGTTGTTCCCTCTCTTCCTGCCATTTTTCTACGAAGTGACACAAAAGAAATAACCTTCTTCAATTCCATTTCGCGGTCACATCTCAAGAAGATTTTTAGGATTGATTCAACATTTATGCGTGAATCCATTGAACATGTTATGGATAACACCTATCGTTGTAATTCAAAATGAGCTAGGGTCAACTCAAAAATTACCTCAATGTTTGTTTCCAATCTACTTCTGGTTAGCCATAGAAAAATTGGAAGTTGCTACTATTTCCCATTTTTTATCTTGCCCTCACATAGGGTTATTTTGGATGAAGAACTAGATCATTGTAATCTCAACACTATGTCCATGTTCATCATTCCTGATGCGAAAGCTGGTTGAATCCATCATTCTTTAGTGGAACCTTTGGCGGAGAGGGGCTAATTCCTCACCCAATTCGTACAATCTATCTTAAACTATTGTACATCCAAGAACCCAGACCAACCGCCTCTCCATCTTCCTATAACTATTGATTTAACACATATTCATGTTCCTATCCTCTGTGATTCTATTAGTGTTTATGCGTTGTGGGAGATGTTGCATCCCACATACACATTCTTTTTAAATTTTTTTCACTGCTAATGTTGGTTTCCATCATGTTGCTACTCAAGGTAACACCGTGGGTTTTTCCTTCTCATTCGCTAATGTGAAAGAAGAGCCAATCAAGATTTTTGATGGCCACTAATATGAACTATTAGTTCTTCTGCTATATTTTTTGGTAAATTAAATATGTATTTTATATTTTTCTCTCTACGTGTTTCCTTTTTAAGTCACTACTAATTTTTAGCCATATAATTACTTATCTTAAGTTTTTATGGTCTGTTATATTAGATAAGTTATTGTTCTAGTTGTATTCCAATCACATGTATAAATAATCATCATCTCTATTTAAGCATAACTATGTTTTCAGATATTTTCATTTATAAGTAGATGGTGGTAAATGATATATTTGCATGGTGGTATCACTATGTCATGGTTAAAAACAAATATAAATTTAAACATTAGCATATGGGTTTTGAGAATGGGTTTATATGATAATGTTTAAATTTATATATGTTTTGGACTATTTCCATAGTGAGACCACTATATATATATATATATATATATATATATATATATATATATATATATATATATATATATTAAGATGAGAATTACATAAGATTTGATCCCTCTCGAGGGTATGTAGTGTAACATTTGGCTTTGTCCGGGATAGTCCAACTAGTATAATACAATTATTAATAATTAAAAAAAAAAATTAGCGTCACAATACACAATTTGGCATCCTATATATGTTGTTACAATACACAAATTTCCATTCTATCTTCTATAATTCTTATATGAGAATGGTCATATGCTCATTGAAAATATCTATTATTCTCTTATGTTTGCTAAATGTGAATGGATATACACATATATATTGTAAGATGAGAACTGAGAACCACATAAGGCTTGATCCCTCTCGAGGGTATGTAGTACAACACTTGGCTCTGCCAGGGATAGTCCAACTAGTATAATACAATTACTAATAATTAGAGAGAAAAAAACAATCTCACTTTCCCTCCAACGAGTGGTCGAAGACGTGTTTTAAAACAATTATTTTTTATTAATAAATAAATAGTGGTAAATAATTACCTTTAATTATTAAATAAACGATGTTAACTATATATAATATGAAAAATAATATATTTTAATGATAAATGACAATGGGATGAGAATGGGCATCTACCCATTCTAAAACAAAATAATAGAACTACATAATATGAGGATGGACAGATGTCATGGTGGTAAACAATATATTTTAATGACTCCTATATGATAATGGGCAGAGAATAGGCATCGGCCCATTCTAAAACAAAATAAGAGAACTACATAATATGAGAATGAGCATTTGCTGACTCTAAAAAAAAATAACAGCCAAAACAAGACAAATATAAACAAATAGATGCAATTCTTAAACCATCGAAAATGATTGAGTTTAATATATATATGTATGTATGTATGTATGTATGTATGTATGTATGTATGTATGTATGTATGTATGTAGAGTTCTTACAACTAGGATTTGAGAATTGGTTATGGGTTTTGAGAATGGGTTTATATGATAATGTTTAAATTTATATATGTTTTGGACCATTTCCATAGTGAGACCACCATATATATATATTAAGATGAGAGATGCATAAGATTTGATCCCTCTTGAGGGTATGTAGTGCAACATGTGGCTCTGTCTGAGATAGTCCAACTAGTATAATACAATTATTAATAATTATAAAAAAAAATTACCGTCACAATACACAATTTGGCATCCTATATATGTTGTTGTTACAATGCACAAATTTCCATTCTATCTTCTATAATTCTTATATGAGAATGGGCATATGCTCATTGAAAATATCTATTATTCTCCTATGTTTGCTAAATGTGAATGGATATATACATATATATTGTAAGATGAGAACTGACAGCCACATAAGGCTTGATCCCTCTTGAGGGTATGTAGTACAACACTTGGCTATGCCAGGGATAGTCCAACTAGTATAATACAATTATTAATAATTAGAGAAAAAAACAATCTCACTTTCCCTCCAACGAGTGGTCGAAGACGTGTTTTAAAACAATTACCTTTTATTAATAAATAAATAGTGGTAAATAATTCCCTCCAACGAGCGGTCGAAGACATGTTTTAAAACAATTACCTTTAATTATTAAATAAACGATGTTAACTATATATAATATGAGAAACAATATATTTTAATGATAAATGACAATGGGATGAGAATGGGCATCTGCCCATTCTAAAACAAAATAATAGAACTACATAATATGAGGATGGACAAATGTCATGGTGGTAAACAATATATTTTAATTATAAGAATGAGCATCTGCCGACTCTAAAAAAAATAACAGCCAAAACAAGACAAATATAAACAAATAGATGTAATTCTTAAACCATCGAAAATGATTGAGTTTAATATATTCCTCCCATTCTAAAAAAATAATAATTGAACTACGTAAGCCTTGATCCCTCTCATGGGTATGTAGTGCAGTAGTTGGTGATACCAGCACTTGGCTCCTCCAAGGTTAGTCCAACCAAAATGATACAATTATTAAAAAAAAATAGAACTGCATAAGGTTTGATCCCTCTCGTAGGTATGGAGTGCAGTACTTGGCGGTACTAGAACTTGGATTCTCTAAGGTTAATCTAGCCAAAATGACACAATTATAAACAAAATAATAAAACTACATAAGGATTGATCCCTCTTGTGGGTATATAGTGCAGAACTTTACGGTGCTAGCATTTAACTCCTCCAAGGTTAGTCCAACTAAAACGATACAATTAAAAACAAAATAATAGAGCTACATAAGGCTTGATCCCTCTCACAGATATGTAGTGTAGCATTTGGCGGTGCCAACATTTGGCTCCTCCAAGGTTAGTCTAGCCAAAACGATACAATCATAAACAAAATAATAGAACTACATAAGGTTTGATCCCTCTCACGGGTATGTAGTGTAGCACTTGGCACTGCCAGGGATAGTCCAGCTAGTGTAATACAATAATACTAATTACTTCAAAACAAACAATTCTTTTTTGTATGAGAATGGGCTTGTGCCCATTATGAACATGCACATCTTCTATAAAGGTCGTCACAATGCACTGCTTTCCATTCCTTCCCATGTTAAAATAAAAATAAATACAATATTTTGAACTTAAAGTTATCTATAATCTTCTTCTATTAGATATACATTGTTGAGAATTCATCACTTTAGGAAACTTGCTATTTTTAGCAACCTACTATATGAACACCTAAAATTTTTAGAAGTAGAAGTTACTAGTTTTAGGTTCAGCGAAATCACTGTCAAAATCTTCAGTTTTACACAGGGTCTTCTACTCTGAATTTCATCATTTTCCATCTGCCAAATCTTTGGGAAATTGAAAAATTATGTTTTAGGGTTTGAAATTCTAGTTTTATGCTATGAAAAATCTAGGGCATCAATTAATTTTTTTTATAATCTTCCCAAAGGCATTTAAGAGAGGGAGATTCTGGAATTTTTTTTAAAGAAACCCATCTTTTCAATGAAAAGTTATTAGAAAACCATCAATTTTAGTGGCTATGGATGCATGAAAGAAATTTGGCACCATATTTGGATAAAAATGGAGTTTTGAGGGTGTTTTAGCATAAAATTTTCATGAAAATGGTGACATGTGTGGTGAGTGAGGAGTTTTATAATGTTTTTAACTCACCTTGCTAACTGCACATAAAAACTACGTTAAAATGGAGTTAGAGAGAGTTTGTAAATGGTGGAATTAGGAAATGGGGGACACTAAGGAAAAAAGGATGACTTGGATAAATATCACGACAAGTGACAACATGTGGATAGAGATGAATGATATGAGGGGCTAGAAAATTGCACCTATTGAGTTGTGTGAGGTCATGTATGGGGTCTAGGGGCTTCATCATTGCATGGGTCAAAATTTATTCTCCCCTTATCCCCATACTGAATAGGGGAAAATGGGGACAATTGGGACACAAACTTTTGACCAGGGTGAGGGAGTGAGGGCATACTTTTATGATTCTCTTGTACCTCTTGCACTATGAGGATGAAAGGGTCAGTTGGGACACTTAGGACACCTGAGTGTCCAAAGAGTGACCTGAGGAGGAGGATGAGGTCGCACTTTTATGTCCCTCATGTCCTTCTTGTCCACATGGGGATAAAGGGGAAACAATAGTGTGAAAAGTGTGACTAGGAAAAAAAATGG
The DNA here is from genome assembly GCA_019776745.2 of Taxus chinensis. Classification (NCBI taxonomy): domain Eukaryota; kingdom Viridiplantae; phylum Streptophyta; class Pinopsida; order Cupressales; family Taxaceae; genus Taxus; species Taxus chinensis. The sequence goes on along the minus strand of CM034146.1, from coordinate 59,744,342 downwards.
AAAACCAATTTTTCTATAATGTTTAGAAATAGACCTAGAACATTCTTTTTTCACCTCATATGCTTAAGATGAAGTTTTGGGGTTAAATATTATATGATTTTGACTCCAAAACACATTATAAGATCAATGAAACTATTTTGAATACTTTAATATGTGAATATTTTCCTACACTCATGGGATATGCTTGCTTAGGTGTACAAATTATGTTGAGTTATCTTACCAATTGTGTTTATTTAGCTTACTAGTTATGTGGAGTCAACTCTACTTCTAGTATTTATTAGTGAGAGTTATTCCCCCATGATCTAGGAGGAGGTTACACATTCACCTCCTATATGTACATGACTTGCATTAGTCTATCCTATGGTGTATTAAGTTGGAGCTATTTATTTTTTATTGCAATTATCACTCTTGTATTTTTGTAATTTACAGTCTTGTATGCTTGTTTTGTTTTATCTTGGAACAATTCACATCTCGCATTGTTCACCTATGAATTATTCGAGTGAGTAGATCCGTGGAACTTATTCGATATGGTATTAGAGCCGAGATGGTATTGAGTTTGTCTAGTTAATATTTTGCAATTTTAATTTCATTTGAAATCATTATTTGCAAGTATTTGGGTGTTATTTGGTGTTGGTTTTGCCTAGTTTATGGGTATATATACTATTTAGAGGCTTTTGAGGTTTACAAGCCTGCCTAGTGCATATACAGTTATGGAGATTACCTTTTTGCAGGATTCCTAGAACATTTATCTAAATCTAGGCATTTTTCAGACCTGTGAAGGGAGTTTTCACCTGTGGTAGTGATTTGCATGCATGTTCAAAATTTCAAAGGGTGTTTTAACTAATCAAGAGGCATTTTTAGACCTGCAACAAAGTTTCCAACAACCTATACATGCATTGAAGATCCAGATCATTTGAATTACTATTTTAAGTATCATGGTAGAGTTTTTTGCTACACATGGATATAAGGAAATTTTAGAGTCACAATGAAGATATTATCTATCCAACGTGTTTGCATCCAGTGTACGAAAAAAAAAAATCGTCTTATCCTAAAGGCCTCATTGGAACAACCTTCGGTTGTGAAGGGCTGCTAACACCACCCCTCGAATGTTTTGGCCTTCAGCTGCACCCAACTCATGCAAATCGAAGGTGCTTATCTTGGGTTCATCAAAACCATCCTCCTTTTACTAAAACTATATTTTAGTGAAAAAATTGCATTTCAAATTTATTGTAAATTCATTTAAAATAAGACTTATTTACGGGAAATAATTATTGTAAAAATTGTGATTGATAGCTCAATATCGAGTGCCAATTTTTTTGCAAAGGTTAAATATTTTTCATTTCCCAAAGCATTCGACCTATTTATTTTTGTAAATGCAATAAGTTCTAAAGTACCACATTTTGGGAGGAATTTTTCAATGGATGATGAAGAAGATGATGATCACTTGGTTCATTTTCTGAAAATCTACTTTGATGTTTGGGGGATGGGGCCTGTATTGGTAGGAGACTGAACCCCCCGTCAATGACTTGTTTGTTTCATTTTGTCTTTTTCCAATAAGCACATTTAGTGCATGTGTTACTCTTGAGAAGAAATTTATACATGCATTGTAAATGGGTATCTAAAAAGAAGCCTATTATTGGAACCCATATTGAGGATCATTGTGTCATCCTTGTAGCTGTTGTGAATTCCAATAGTAGTCTTTGAGCATGGCATGTTCACACAACCTCTCCATTCCTATATAGTACTGAAATTTTCTTTTGTCCTTTTTGTGCCTGCTTGGCCAACCGATGGTTTTTAAAATGATATTTGACATATTTCTTCATGCGATTCTTCTTATTGGAGGGTAATATTTGGAGCAAGTTCTACTTGCTGGATATTCTTTATCAGTGCTTCATCAAATTTTAGATTCTTATTAGGTTGTTGTTATCCAAAATAACTCCCCTAATTATTTAGATAACTTATATCTCCATTCTAGCTCTAAGGTTCTACATTACATACTACGCACACATCAATTATGCCTTTGGAAAATCCCTTGGCTATAGTTCCTTGTGTCCCTTTGCACACTTCTACTTTCCCATGCCTCCAATATTTTATTCTCATTTTTCTCTATTTTTTCCACCTTCCCTCGTGCCCAATATTTGCACATTCTCCTTCTTCCATGAAATTCATGCATCTCATATGTGCGCCTTATAATTTCTTACCAAAAATAGCTAAAAGTACCTCACATTCTAGTGCACCCCCTTCCTTTTTGTAACATATTATCTTGTAATGATTGCACCTCTGCCATACATTCCTATGGTAGGTATTCCTCCCATTTCTCCCCCGCGTGATAGTTTTTCACACCTTTTACTTTATTTACCTTTTATGCCTCACTCTTCTGTGAGAACATTTTTACACCTTCTTCCATGCTCTTCTGTGCCACATGGTATATGTCAGACATTGAGTGTGTTACACACAACAAATTAGAGTGCGCCAATAGGGCACCAAATCCTTGTAACCAACCAGTGTATGACACATGGTAGAAAATGAAAAAAAGGATGCATAGTTGGTCGATCTTCCAGTCAATAAGTGCACGTCACATGTCTTTTGTGTTAAGAACAACCTCTAGACCACTAATAATAATAACATTTATTGCATGGCTCTGAAACACACACACCTGGTCTCATTTGAAAGTTATTGACGTGGGCTACACTCTAGACCATTCAAATTCAAAAATTTAGAATGATTTGGTAGGTGAGAAATAGGGAAACATCTTTCTGGCCATTAATGAACATATCTAATTTCTCCAACTACCCATATTTGATCTGATTTTCCATCCTTGCTTCTTCTACATGCTAAATAGATATGGGGAAGAGAATTTGATAGACTTGCAGGTGGATTTTTAGGAATTGATAGCTTGTTGTTGGTGGTTGTGAATCAAATCCAAGTTTTCCTCCTCCTCTTCTTCTATCATCGATTCATCTATAAATGTAAGAGCATGTATCATTGTAAAGGGTTTGAAATTTTGGATCCTCTAGTATTTGCTAAGGATTCGGTATCTTTACATTTTGAGTCATAGACCTCTATATCTTGTTCTTGCATGTGAATATTGGCCTCATACACCATTGTAACTGACTGTGCATCCTTGGTAGAAACAGAAGCATTGTTTTGTGGATATTCTCATCCTTAACGTGTTTATATTCTTCTTTATTGCATTTTCTTTTTATTACGTGTTTGATGTGTTATTTTAAGTCTATTGTAGCTCCATTTTCTTATTGTGTTTCATGAAATTGATCATGTGAATGCATTATGGTTTGTGTTGCGCATGCCTAACCTACCTTTATGCCTTCTCCTTCATTTTCTCTCAAAACAGATAGTGTTCATCCCACTTTTTCTAGTGTTATCACCTTCCTTGGCTTAGTTTCTCATTTTTCATGTTATCCTTCTATCCATGGTCCTTTGGCATTATTATCTTAGGTTTCCCTTTCAGCATTAGTAGTAGCAGTAGTAGTAGAAATAGATAGAGGAACAAGCCTTCTCCATAGGTCTGTCTCAAGTGTACAGGCTCTGATAACTTAGAGACAGTCCCGTTGTTGACTCAACCACTTAGCTCTTTCAGATTTGTGACACGGGTACTAGTTTTAGCCCCAAATGTTTTTGGCACACCTAGTGGGACAAGAATTGAAAGCTTAGAATTCATTCTTGCTAAGTTCTAGTATGCGACTTAGTGATTTCCATCCTTTTGAGGATCATTTATACACATCTGGTGATTACCAACACTTCCAGATCTATTGATTTTAGCAGTCCTAAAATTCTTAATGAGAAGAGTGCATACGAGACAAAGCACATAAGGTGAAGTGTCATTTGAGTACCTACAGTTATCTCTGAGGAAATTACGTAGCAGAGCACACGCATGTGGATCCTCATCTCCAGTGCACCATACGTAATGCACTCCTCACAATAGACTTGCGCACCCTACCATGGCACTATATCCACTTCCTCCTCAAAGGAACATTTTGAGTTTCACTGGTGGAAGCCCTCTCGATCTCAATACACAACATGATATACCATGAACCATCCTCAAGAGCATTTTGTACTTCACTTAAAAGAATTAAGTCACCCCTGTTGAGCACATCTAGGATGTATCAAATGTGTGCTCTTTCTATTTGATTATGCATTATGATGTAGCAGTCAGGTTGCTTGCAACCTCTTTTAAAGGTAAAGTGCTCCAGTGGTACAGAGGTTTGAGACATTCACCTATTACCACCTAGGACAAGCTTGGCACAACTCTATGTAATTATTTTGAAGACAAGTTAGATCACTTATCACTGGTGGAGCAATTGACTACAATAAATAGGGTGCCCAATGAGTAGATGACTGATTTCAATACTAGATTCCAGAAGACTTGGGACAAAATACATCTAGTGGTAAGGCCTATAACCCAACATGCCTTCTTGTACTATCTAAGGGCTTTGAAAAGGGGGCATTTCGGTCATGATTCAATCCATGGGAGTTAGGACCTTACCTGATGCTTATAATATTGCAATAAGGGCATAAAATAGTCTCATTCAGGTAGGAAATATAGCTCCCAGACCTCCCGTGCCCCCTTATTCCTAGAACCGTCTCCAACATCCTAGCCTTCTGTTGCTCCTGTTCCTATGCAGAGCGTGAAACCTATTGTATCCATGTCACATTCTCTTGGGTAGCAGAAAGAAGATAAAGAGATGAAATCCATGATTAGAAACTTATCAAATAAAGTTATATCCTTAGAAAAGCATTAGGTGCAAGCATCCAAAAACATTTATAATCAGGCGCATAACATAAAAACTCATCCCTGGTGCATTCAATATGCAAAATAGAGATACGGGCAGAACCAAAAAAATGATAGATGACATGCTAATGCACATCTCCCCGTGCAAGTGGTCCCTCCTGTACAACCTCTTCCAGCTCCGAGCACAAGTCAAACACAAGTTCCAGTTCAAAACAATATAGCTCAAGAGTCATGTTGTCGCCAAATCACTACACCCTCTGAATGGACATAATGTGAACAGGACATTCAGTGTGATTTGGGAACATGGGATCACCTCTTAAGTTGTGGAACTTGGGGTCAAGGTGAACCTCTAGAGAAGGCCATCTTCCTCTTCCTAAACTAAGTGTTGTACTACTCCTACTGTAATAAAATGGTTATCTAGTCATATGCTAACATTTTCATGGGATTTAGGGAAAGACATTTGTAAGAAATAAAACTATACTAGGGATGGTGATGCACACTAAATAAAGGGTGTTTCCAAACTCAGTAAGGATTGATTTGAAGAGGGTGTGTGCACCACAAGTCAACTTCACCTACTGCAACTTAGAGAGGGTACAAAATACCATAGACTAGGAAGTATGTGTTCCCTTTGTTAAAATCGATCAGAAAAAATAATTTATCAGTCTTCCAATGAAGAAGGATGAACTTGAGAAGGGTGAACAAACACCACAACTCAATTGCATGTAATACTCCACCACTTGATAAGCAAAAAAATCCAAGAACCTATAATAGAAACTTGAACTTGCACAATGTACCTGCAAGCATGAGAAAGGCAAAAAGAAGTATAGAAGGATGAAAGGACTAAGATTAGTTACAAAACACACACTTTTATTACTTCAAGAAATGTGCACAATGCATCATACATTCAGAAGAGGCAATGGTTTTCATTACAATCTTGGAAAAAGGCTTGAAAGTTACCTCAACATACAAGGACAAATTGCAAAAGAAAGAGGTTTCTTGAGCTCTCCTTGCATATGGTATCCAAGCTTGTTGCATTCTCCATACAAATTCTATCTTATCCAAGCTAGTAGAGGTGGTATTGCTTTGTATGGTGATTAGCTCATTGATTTGATTGTTGATGTTTAATACATGTCGCATGCCTTATGATGATTGATCTCTAACAAAACTTGACTGAGCTCCTTGGCGACTCAAGCTCCCAACTCTATAATGAGCTCAAAATCAAGTTGATCCACCATAGTTTCTGAGATCTCCACATCATCACCTAGCTCAGCTTGGACCGAGGCCCAACTCTCTCTGATTCCAACCTGGAAGGACACCAAGTGTCGAGATCCTTAGATATTGGCTCTTCACCGAACATAACTTAGCTCTGTAGAACTCGATCCAAAACAAATTTGGGAAACTTCTTTAAGCTAGTTGTTGAGCCTAAGATTTTCAACATGACCACATTTCTCAGCCATAAATCGGTTCACCGAGCTCTGTCTCCATGAGTTTCCATGCATTGATCAATTACTAAGTTCTTACTTCAACTATACTCATCTTACCTGCATCAAGCTCTAACTCATGCCCTTAATCTCACTTCCTCTCCGATCTACTTGAAACTAAGCTCGATTCGAGCTTATTACCTCTTCGAGCTAGCACTCCCATAGCTCAATGTTAGCGCATCTGAGCTTATCGAGCTCTTCACATTTGAATTCTCTGAGTGGGTTGGGAAATTTTTACACATCTCACATTCCAAATCAGTGGGTGAGTTACTAAACTATTATGCACTCGAGCTGGATCTTCATGTGTTGCTCAACTTCCCATTAGCTCAGGCCAATTCGGTCTCAAGTAATACATGATTCGATTTATCTTGGGTGAGATATCTCTCAACATATCTCCATGGCCTATGTGTTTAACTTAGGTGAGCCCATCCATGTCTTTATCACTCGTCCGTGAGCTCTCACCTGATAACTGCCGAGCATATCCTTTATAGAGAGATAGTAATTTATACTTATATCTACAAGGGGTCTACGAAAATGAACTCAATCTCATGATGTTTCATCTTCTTGTGTTGGCCTCGTTGTGCACCAACAAGCTCTCGGTCGAGCTAGAATTTATCTGTGCCACCATTAACATGTGTTGCCAAGCTTATTCTACTTACACAGTTAGGCTAAAAAATTATTCCCTCATCAATACGACACCTCCTACCTATCTCATATCCATTTCATGGTTCAAGGAAATGAGTCATTTCTTGCCAATTCTAGAATTCATTTCAGCCGATGCTGAATTATTTGCCAAAACCTGTGTTAGACTCCTAATGAATTGCTCTAACCATGACGTGACTTGCATGAAATCTTTGCAATAGACCTGGACCACTTTCATACATGGGAATCTTCCATCGGGTTGTCATCTTGTCATCCTCACTTAGAAATAAGGATTATTTTCTCCCATGGGTGGAAGTATCATGATGGCTTTCCATTCCAATATTCCCACCATGGCCACCGCCATCGAAACTCCCATGAGCTCCTCCAATTGACTCGGTAACATGAATATCTCTTTTCATGTCACTCTGAGCTCATCTCTTAACCTTACCACAAGCCACTCCCAGCTATCAACTCGTGAATTTTCCTAAGCTCATGTCATCTTTTCGATCACATTGGCCCAACATTCTTCTGTCATAGTATGTCATCAAGTGACCTACTCGGTGTTACCCAAGTTATGCCATTAGCTCAACCTTCCAAGTTGTTCCATGTAATCTACCTTCGAGATAACCACGACATAGGTCTCGAGCTGCTAGTGAGCTATACCCTTAACACTTTGAGCTTCATCATGTAATCCTCCAAGGTAGGACTCCTGAGATTTTCCCTTCATAATATACTTATAGCTGAGTTGGATCCTTTGGATGACTACTGAGCCATCCTACCTCTACCTCGGTGAGTTGATCTCTACTTAGTCGAGCTCTGTATTGAAGTGACTCCACCTATCCCAAGTTACCTTCCGAGCTAACTACACCAGTTTGACTGAGATGATGAAAGAATCGACATCACTTTGTTATGTTTTCATAAAAATGGTGAAGCCCTTCCTACTTTCGTGCTACACACTAAGCACCGTAATCAAGCTAGCAACTAAGTTGAACCCGCGTGTGGCTCTGAGTTGATCCTGTTTAAAGCTAGATGAGCTCATTTATCAATCTATTAATTATTTTAATCATTTTATCTCTGTGATGACAAGAAATGGGGCCTTAGGACCAATGTCGTAATTTGATTGTAATAGGACCCTGTTATCCAATTTTTCCCTCTGTGCAAAATTGGATAACAAGTCATAATGGTGCTTTCCTTGCAATATACCCCATAGTCAGTATCACTGTGCCAATGCCATGTGCGCACAGGCTTATATGATCCAAAATGCTTCTAACTGTTAACTTTCCACCAACATAGATGAAGCAATAAATTAGGAAAATCCATAAGCCCCTTCAGAGGCCAACTTTATGTTCTTTGGTACCGAGAACATCTGTGTAATTAATCTAGTTGCATATGACACAAATAGACCAAACATCCAGGTTTCTAATAACACAAGGTATAAGAAGAGAATGCTCAAGTCTGGCATGCAAGTTTCAATTCTTGCAACACAGGCCGATACTCAAAAGCAAAAGGATGTAAACAAGGAATCCAATAGTAAAGGTGTGCATGTTCTTACATGTGAGGTTCCATATAACACTCTTGAAGCAGCGCGTGACCATCCTTTAGTAGGTCAAGCCTCTACACAAGCTAAGGCCCTTACCCCTGTACCTGAACAACCAAGAAAATATGTTGATGTGCCCCAAATGCACAAGTCTATAGGGCTTCCATTCAACATTTTCGATTATATGAAGAAGATAATTTTGAATTTCACAATGTGGGATGCCCTTGCCATTCAATCTCAGCTTGACCTATTACATGAAGCTCTAGCCCAACTTCCACACACTTATGCAACTGTCCAAAAACCATGTGCTACTAAAAACATTTTTCAAGAAGAGGAGAAACAATTAAGTAAGTTTTTCAAAACCCTACCCTTCTACATGTCCTTGATCGTAGATAAAAACCTTGTGCATAATTTTATGATTAACTCGAGCACAAGTACTTCTGTTATGCCTAAGAAAATTGTTGATTTCTTAGGCCTTAAGTACACCCATTTTTCCAAAGGATTCCTGCAACTTGATGGCTCAACCATTACCAGTTTGGGAGTCATCAATGCTCTTGCGTTAACCCTCCATGCATGTCCAAATATCACAATAACTCAAGATTTCTCAATCATCGACTTACCTCCTTTATTTTCCCTTTTTCTATCAAGAGATTTCACTACTAAAGTGGGTGGTTACTTGTCTTTTGACTGGTCTCATATGTTACTTTAGACAAGGTATGGTACCCGGTTTACCATATAAGATGAGCCAATATTTTCCTCTCATGTTGATTCATATGACCTATCCCCTCTCTAAGACAACTACCTGATCCAAAAAGGCCAAGAAAAAGTTTATGAAGAGAAGCTTTTTCCTCCTCTACTTGAATTAGTTCTATATGAGCGGATGGAAAGGCAACACAAATTAGATCCATATGTTGAAGAGCTTGAAGATTTTAAAGCTAGGCATAGCATGTATTGCATCCTTGAAGAAGAAGTTGTGTTTCCTTGTGCGCTCAAGAAAAATAAAGGAAATTCTGGTCTCTAGAAGATGTATTCTAATGGATTCAGAAGTAGAAATGGTGTGGGTTTAGGTGTTTTTATTATTTATCCCAAGGAGGAGAAATTATTCTTCAATTATAGGTTACAGTTCACATGCTCCAACAATGTAGCAAAATATTAAGCATTGGTGCATGACCTTCTCATTGCAGAAAAGAGACAAATTAAGGCATTTCAAATATTTGGGGACACAAAATTGGTCGTCTACCAAGTCACAAACAAGTTCATGAAAAATAATAAGCTTCATAAATATTATAAACATAGAGTTTGGGACCTCTTTGACAGATAATATGCTCTAAATATGTAGGTTATTCTAAGGAAGATGAAAAAATAAGTTGATCAGATGGTCGTGCTTGGTTCGTAATTTTCTCATGTGGAGGATTTTTTCAAGGGCAATGCGTAGCATGTCAAGATGGTAATCATACCATCCATTCCATATAACAACACTAGCTAGCAAGTGTTTGAGAGTTATGTGCATATCATCTAGTTCATTTAGAATGAAGTTGAGTTCTCTTCAAGCATGCAAGTTGACTTGCATGACAGATATGGTGACCAAGTGATCCAACTAAAGACCAAAACGTTTCCTAAAGTGTTGATCATCTTACAGAAAATATTCAGCCTCGATGATGATTACAAGGGTGAAGAAAAGAATATGCGCGTGGTGCAATAATACTGCATTCCAGGCACTATTACACGTGGCAAGCAGTTGTTGCTCAATAAAGCTTGCGCACGTGATGAAAAATAGGCCTTCACCTCACTTTATCAGGAATACCATGATATCTTCTCATGGGGGTATGAAGACCTTAAAGGATTTGATCTAAGTGTTTCTCAACACTCCATTGACCTAGATCCTAGCATCAAACCCACCAAATAAAAGCATATGCCAGTCAATCCAAGAATAGATCCCCTCATGAGAAAATAGTAGTCCAAAATCATCAAGATAAAGATAATATTTCCAATAAAATACTCTACCTGGGTCACAAATATTGTTCCTATGCATAATAAGAATGGTGAAATTAGGGTCTATGTCGATTTCAAAGATATGAATAAGGCATCCCTCAAGGATCATTATCCTTTGCCTTATATGGAGTAGATTTTGTAGACTATGGCAGGTGCACAAATATTTTCTATGTTGAATGGATACTCTGGCTTCAATCAGATCCTGGTTAATGAGGAGAATCAATTCAAAATGACATTTACAACCAAGTGGGGTACATATGCATATTAAAATATGCCCTTTGGCCTATTAAACACATATGCACCATTTCAGCACATTATGGATATTGCCTTCAAAGGATATATCAATGAGTTCATCTTGGTTTACCTGGAAGATATAGTTGTCTTCTCAAAGTAGGGTACAAATCATATGACACATCATGAGAAAGTATTTGAGATGTGCAGAAAGTTTGGGGTATCTCTTAACCCCAAGAAGTGTAATTTTACTTTGGTGCATCACAAGCTACTGGACCATGTGGTTTTAAAGGATGGCATCGCAATTGATCTTGAGCACATTTCAGCCATCCTATCTCTTTCCTAGTTGGCGCATAAAAAATCCTTACAGTCATTCCTTGGAAGAATAAACTTTATTAGGAGATTCATAACTAACTTTGCAGGACTAGTAAGGCCCATCACCCTAATGCTCAAGAAGGACACAACCTTTAGATGGAAAAGAGAAGGAAAGGGAATCTTAAAAAAGATAAAGCAAGAGATTGTTTGCGCACCAACCATAAACCCTGACTATTCAAAATATTTCATCCTTTATTATTATGGCGTTGTTGTGAGTCTTAGTGTTGTCCTGACGTAAGAAAATGAATAAGGACTAGAGTAGCCATTGAATTTCTTCAGTCAAATATTGAAAGATTATGAATTAAGATACAATCACATGAAGAAACAAGTCTATGCCATCACATGCGTACTTAAGAAATTCAAAATTATGCTTGATGTGAATCATATCAAGGTGTTGGTCTCTCACTCTGGTGTCAGATAATTCATCATGGGATAATAAATCAATGAGAAGAGAGCATGATGGGTGACCAAAATCATTGAGTATGAAGTGAAAATCAAAGCTACAACACTGGTAAGAGGTATCGTGCTTTGTAAACAACTTACTGAGGACACACAACATGAACCTGAGACTTCATTATTTCTAGATGAAGATATCCCATGTGCAGAGCCTTAACAGAATGAAACCCTAGGTGCACACAACTGGATGAAGGACATGATCACATTTTTTTTGAGGGCACATACCCTTCTAGTCTAAAAAAATTAAGTAGAAGAGATATAAGGTTGCAATCTATTCCATATGTTCTAATTGATGGCCTTCTTTTCAAAAGGAATCTTGATGGCATGTTGTTGAGGTGTGTTGATGGCACGTAGACTAAAAAGGTGTTAGCATACTTTCACGATGGATTCTCTGGCAAACAATTATCTTCCAAGACTACAACAATGAAGATCAAAATGACAAGACTACCCTGTTTGTGGACATGCACAAGTGGGTTGTGAAATGAAAATAATCCTCTTTCTTCACAAGAAATAAGAAACTGGCATTGTTTCCTTTCCGACCAATCTAAGTGGACCAACATTTAGTGCAATGGGGTGTTGACTTCATAGGCATGATCAATACTCGTTCAAGCATTGGCCAAAAATGAGTGCTAACAACTACAGATTACTTCACCAAATGGATAGAATCTATCATGCTCAAGGAGTCAACCGATTTAGTCATCCTTGACTTTCTCGAAGGTATTGTAACAAGGTTTTGTGTTCCTCAGACAATTATTTCAGATAATGCAAAAGCCTTGCTTGGTAATAAAATCACTAATTAGGCTCTTAGTCTTGGTATCTACTTCAATACATCCTCCAATTATTACCCTCAAGAAAATGGTCTGACAGAGTCAACAAACAAGAACTGATAAGAATCATTGAGTTGACAATGAATATTAGCAAGAGGCAGTGGCATACAGAGGACTCATACGCACTCTACCTTACAAATTTTTTTTACGATAAGGAAGCTAGACTCCATTTATCTCTTGAATTTCCTTCAGTAGATCTTGCCCCACAACTAGAGTTTGAGGGCACAGACCAAAGACAAATAAGAATGGAAAAGTTGGTTGAGCTTGAAATACTTCGGACCTTTGTTATGATCTAGCTAAAACAACATCAACAATAAAAAAATAAGTGGTTTGACAAAAAGGCTAGGCTTCAAGATTAAAAATTTAGGGACTTGGTCTTAAAATGAGATGTTGAGAGAGATAAACCAGGATACCATTCAAAGTTTGATGCACTTTGGAGTGGTGCATACACTATCACTTCCTGTAAGATGGATAAATATTTTGATTTATCTCATCTTTATGGAGGCGCACTATCAGTCCCTGTTAATGGGATCTATCTCAAACTCTTCCATTAAGATTTCTACATCATTTTGTATATGTTAGAATAGTTTCAATTCCTTCAAGTGCACAATGTGCACATTTTTCTGTTTGTATAGAGTTCTTTCCTCTTGCGTGCTTCTTATGCACGCTTATTTTTTGCTTACAGGATTCATAACATAATTCAAAATATGTTTCAAATTGATTCAGGGGTAGCTCTTCAAGTTGTAGATTAGAGGTTCTTATACACAATGACTCTATGCCCAATGGATGCTCCAGGATACTAATCTCCTTCATCTAGCTAGCATATGGCCCTAAAATTTTCCAAATTTTTATCCAAAATAACTCCCCTGCTTATTTAGATAACTTATATCTCCATTCTAGATCTGAGGTTCTACATTGCATATTGTGCACACGTCAATTGTCCCTTTGGCACATCCCTTGGCTATAGTTCCTTGCGCGCTTCTCCTTTCATGCACCTCCCTTCTTTTCTTCTCATTTTTCTCTATCAATTCCACCTTCCCTCGCTCCCAATATTTTCATACCTTCTTCTCAACAGTTCATACATCTTGCATGTGAGCCTTAGACTTGTGTACTAAAAATAGCTAAAAGTACATGGCATTCTGGCATTCCCCCTTCATTATTTCCATGCATTATATTGTAATGATTACACCTCTACCATATGTTCCTCTGGGAGGTCTTCCTCCCGTTTCTCCCCCACGCGCTAGTTTTGTGCACCTTTTCCTTTGTTTCCCTTCCACGTGTGCAATTTCAGGCCTTCTTCCACACCGTCTGGTGCCATGTGGTATATGTTAGAAATTAAGTGTGCTACACAACTAATAAGAGAACACCAAAAGGGTGTCAAATCCTTACAACCAATCATTGTATGACACATGGTAGAAAATGACAAAAGGAATGCACAGTTGGTTGATCTTCCAGTCAATCAGCATGTGTCACATGTCTTGCATGCTCATAATAGCTTGTAGACCACTAACAACCATAAATTTTGTTACAATACTTTTACACACACGTGCTTGGTCTTAGTTCAAAGATGGTGACATGGGCTACAATCTAGACCATTTAAATTCAAAATTTCAACAAGATTTGCTAGGTGAGAAATAGGGAAATGTCTTTATGGCCATTAATGAATATATCTAATTGCTCCAGCCACCCAAATTTGATCTGATTTTCCATCCTTGTTTCTCCTACATGCCAAATAGATATGGGGAAGAACATTTGATAGATTTATAGGCATTCATTGCTGGCAGTTGGTGGTTGTGATTCAAATCCAATTTTTTCCTCCTCCTCTTCTTCTCTCATTGTTTCATCTATAAATGTAAGATTATGGCTCATTGTAAAGGTTTAGAAATTTTGGATCCTCTAGTATTTGCTAAGGATTCTGTATCTTTAAATTTTGAGTCACAAACCTTTAGATCTGGTTCTTGCATGCAGATATCGGCCTCATACACTATTGTAACCGATTATGCATCTTTGAAAGCAATAGAAACATTTTTTTATGGTTATTCTTGGCCTTAACATGTTTGTATTCTTCTTTCTTGCCTTTTATTTGTATTATGTGTTTGATGTGCTATTTTAAGTCCACTACAGCTCCATTCTCTTGTTCTGTTTCATGAAATCGATCGTGTGAATGCATTGTGGTTTGTTTTGCACGTGCCTAACCTCCCTTTATGCCTTCTCCTTAGTTTTCACTAAAAAACAGATAGTTTTCATCCCATGTTATCTAGTGCTATAGCCTTCCTTATTTTAGTTTCCCATTTTTCATCTTATCCTTTTATCCATGGTCCCTTAGCATTATTAGCTTAGGTTTCCCTTTCAGCATTAGGAGTAACAATAGCATTAGAAATAGGTAGAGGAACTCACCTTCTCCATAGGTCTACCTTAGGTCCTTCCTTGGATCTAGGTGACGGTACCATTGGAGATAGGTTGGTCAGGAGGATGGTTCAGTGTGACCAAGAAGAAAATTTTTGCAAAGTAGGCTTACTTGTCATGCTTGAAATCTTCAAATTCTTAGGTTAGTCATTTTGCATGAAAACATACATTTTCATCCATAGACATCGAACCAAGCAAGAGATAGGGAAATTAGGGTTAGAAATAAAAGTTTTCTCAATCAGATATGGATCTAGGTGATTTTTCAACTAAAATAGACTCTATGTAGGTCTTAAAATGTGCTCAAAATGTTTTATAATTTTGTTCTCTTATGGGCCAAAGTATTGTTTTAGACAAGACCATTCGGTAGTTTCGTCCATAATAGAAAGTGTCACCCTATTGATTTTTGGATGTTAGTTTTTCCTGTGATGCATAGGATGTTGGAGGCTTCTCGATGTCGGTACCCTATCAGAGCTACCACTACTCTCTATATATGATAGAGGATGTAGTAGGTGTAGCTGTGTTTCCCCCTCGGGGAGATTAAGATCGATCTGATAGTTTGGATGGACTATCCATCTATGATCTAAACTGGAAGCCAAATAGATTCCCTCCCCTATAAATTCACCTACACCACCAATGTGTATGTTCAGAAGTCTTCTGATGCCCACATCTATACAGGATAATTACTAACCTTACTTCCTATGCCAACTCTCAAATAAACATTAGATAAAAAACATGGTTAGGTGCTTGATTTAGACTAAATTTGGGGGTCACTCCTTATGACTCATACCAAGGGTTGCAATACATTTAAAATTCTATGTAGTTATCCTAGTATGTGTGTAATGGGTTATGTGAATCCAACTCCCTTATCCTAATCATGCCCTTGTGCCTAAAAACAATATGCTAACTAATATATGTGCTTCAATCGTAACCCTTTTGTGTAGAAATATAATAATTGAACATCAATAATTTCCCTGTTGTTATGTGATCTTGAAATATTCTAAGATAAGGCTTGGTCATTTATAGAAAGTGGATAGATTTATTAGACCTCCCAACAAACTTTTATATATAGGTACATCTTATGTTGAAATCAGACCTAGTGGCTTGTAAATACGGACTTACATAATATGAAACGAAAGTAAATAAGAGTGAAAAAATGACCAATTGTCAAAATGAACCCAAAATAAATCCTAGATGGAACCGTCCATCTTGGAAAGAACTGTTGGATTATTTTGTTTAAAATTGGCGGCTTCGTCCAAAAACCCAAAATTGACCAGACATTCAATGAAAAGGATAGATATTTCTTTGAAACAACATAATAAAATGAAAGAGATAATAATAAGATGATAGGCCTAAGTCAATCAAACCAAATGACAATAGACCAAACAAAGACTTGTTGCACTAAAAAAGCTTGTGCCACCAAATGCTTATTTTATTATTGAAAGCATAATTTATAACCATGTGTACATATATACATACATATGTTTGTATGTACACACACATATTCTTAAAAAAAAAAAGCTAATAATACTTTATATCAACTTTTATTTTCGACGTGTGATTATTAATTTTTTCTTCAAAGAAAACTCTTCACAATCCTTACACCACTATTCACCTACTATTATAACATAAAATTTATCTTACATATTATACCTAAGATTAATTTTAATATTATGTACAATAATATTACTTGTTTTTGTGGAATAATTTTACAGATAAATATATGTAGTATCATCTCATGGACTTTTTCAAGAATCACTACTAATTTTTTTAATAGTTCTTTTAAATACCACTCTAAAAATTTTGATAGTTACATTATTTATATAATATAATATCAATTGTGTATCAATATTGATCTTAAATATAATTTCAACCATTAATAGTTTAACTGTTTCCAACCTTGTACAAATATCGTGTTGCAAAATTTCAAGAGGTGATTGAGAATTAAAATAAACATAACATGTCAAATATTCTCTTATATTCTTATCATTCACAACCCTAAGGATATTCACAATAGTATTATTGAATAATACTAATGTTTTAAATGTCTTAGCAAACTTATTATAATATTCATGAGAATTTACATCGTAAAATAATTTTGAAATCTCTCCAACCGTTACAATGTTAAAAAAATGCATCTTATCTTTTTTATCTAGATTATCTAGAGAAGATAAATTTGCATCTATGGGGCACCAAATACTAGGATCAATTAAAAGATCAATTCGATCTGAACTAGTTATTAGCAGAGTTTCTCCACATTTTGGACAAACACTTTTGAATTCTTCGACTAACGATTTATTATATGTAATGTTGTCACAATTTTGACATAAAACCAAGAAATGCTTATAATTTTGTTGATGGAATATTTCTTTTTTGAATTTTTTAATAATATAATAATAAGTTTTATCATTATTAGATTATAATCATCTTAGAAATGAAAACTAATATATTAATATTTAATTATGAAATTATATATAATTGGTGCTATATTATGATGAATAAATATGACCAACAAAATATTTGGTATCTCAATGATAAATTTGTGAATTTCTTATTCAATCTTTGCCATTGGGTTTAGAGAAAAATATTGAGTTTTGATTTTCAATCAATGTTTACTTTTTAAGGGTAAGTAATCAAATGCTTTATAGTTGTGTGTGATGATTTTACTTGTCTTGTCTCGTAGCGGAAATTGTGTGTCCTTAGCCTATCTTACAGTTTCCCTTTGGTCCTATCATAGTGTCTTCTGGATTTTTCCCGTTGCTAAGGTGGTGGTACGCCTATAAAGGGCTAACTCCCCTTCCATTGCAAGGATTTTTGCAACTTGAGAAAATGGCTCCAAAGCGCGAGAGGAATTTTATGTCGAACATTTATGATGAGGTAAGGACTATGAACCCTCTCTAGATGTTATAGTTTCTGATGAATGCTTAAATCCTATGGTCAAGTGGTATCAAAACCACTGTTTTATTTCCTATTTATGTGGTCATATCCCCTCTAAAACCTACTTGAAAAATTGGATGAAAAACCACCAGAAGTCTATAAATATCCTGGTTACTGGGGCCTGTGACCTCACTAAGGGTTTTTGTATGCTTTCCTTTCACGAGCCATCTCAAGTTCAAGTCCTTTTGCTTAAGGGGGCATGCTGGTACCTCAGTAATACCCTATTTTTTTTATACCCATGGACCCAAGACTTTAGTCTGAGTAGCCAAGTCTCACTCAAAATCCATGTTTGGATTGAACTTCCTAGCCTTCCCATTCACCTCTAGACCTTTTTATCAGAGATTGTTAATCCCATTGGTAGGGTTATTTTCCATGAACAAGAGCATTTTTTATTTTCTCATCTTAACAAGCGTGCATGTGTTGAAGTGGACCTGGTGAAAGATCTATGGGACCATTTGAATATTCAAATTGGGTCCCTATGAATCTCTTAAAAGGTGGTTTATTTTAACCTCCCCAAAACATACTTTTGCTATCAGGCCCCAGACCATCACATTCGGGATTGGCCTCTTTTGGCATGTTCTAAGCTTGCACCTAACCAACTAGCAGTGATAAATCCGAAGGTTTTCCCTTTGGCTGATGGTTGGAATTTGGTTGGTTCTAGGAATAACATGGGGGAGAAATATTCTATTTAAGTTCCACCTCCATATTTTTCTCCTTTGCATTCTAGGGATGAGCCTCGAGTGGTGCAACTTAGCCCATTGATTTCCATTCCTTCCAACACCTTGACAGGAATTTTGCTACCGGGAATGTTGCTTTAACCTATCTTCATCTGTGACATTCACGCAGTCAACCTTGAGATGTTTCACGCGGCATGTAGGGAACAAATGGGGCTAATCTCTACTCCATTCAATTTGAGCATACTGATTCGGACTAGCTTCCTCTTGCCAATAAATTCACCATTCTCATATCTAAGGATGGAATTACTAACGGGCAGGGGGAATTTGACATATGTAATTTTTCTTGAATTTTAGGTCATGGAATGTTCAGGGTCTTACAGAGCCCTCTTGAAAATTCTCTATTTATTAAGATTGCTAGTTAATTAGCAGTTTGGATGTGATTTGTGTATATGAAATTAAGATTTCTATTTTTTTTCTTCAGACTAATCTGACGTGTATTGCCCCAGATTTTACGCATTTTCATACTCAACATAATGATTGTCGAGGTGGTGCTAGCATTTCCATTCCGCCAGAAGTTTTGGCATTAATTATTTCCTCGGGACAGGATCCCACTAATAGGGTTGTTTGGGTGATTATGAGTAATAATGATCTTTATTTTGGTATTTTAAATATTTATGCCCCTAATGAAGGTCTTGAAATAAATTTATTATGGAAATGGTTAGGTGATAAATTACTCATTTTTTATTGGTTATAGTGTGGTGACTTTAATATGGTGGAGCACTCAGATTATAAATGCAGAGCCCTTCCTATGAGATGGTGTCTTGGCGAACATACGTCGTGATACTACTTTAAAATTTATTAGGGCCTTTATGATCCATTCCTTAGACAACGTCATGAATTTAAAGACCAAGCTTTGTTTACTTGGACCAATCTTTGAGAAGGATATGATCGGGTATTAAAATTCCTCAATCGTGCTCTTCTTTCACAACAACCTTATTTTGATTTTGACATGCAAGGATCCTCCATTATTAAGGTTTGGTCAGAAGTTATTTTTTTAGATCACCATCTAATCACATTTAAGGTCATTTAGAAGGGGAATCCTCCCAAGGTGCCCACTACTCAATTACTTATTAATGTTTCTCTATTGATTCATCTTGGAGTGATCCCTCTCATTTTAAAAATATTGAATAATGTGCCACATCCTCCTTTTACTTCCAGCTGGATTTCGTGGTGGGAGTAGGCCATTCATCACACCACTAAGTTCCTCTGTCATTTTGGTAAATAGGTTGCTTGGGTTTGCGGAATGGCCGAATCAACTCTGCACAAGGAATTTAGAAGAATGGTGCGTAGATCTGTTTGAGAATTTACTGGCTTAGGGTGGGAGATAAAGCATCCAAACTATTTTTCAAATCCCTATGGGCTAAGCAGGCTCATAAATATATTAAAGTTATCTATGATTCTCACCAATGGCTTAATGAGCTCTCAGAGATATCTATTTCTTTTGTCAAGCATTATTGTCTAGTGTTTAAATCTCAGGAGGATTCTATTGATCATTCTTCTGTTTTATAGAAATGTATTTATGTGATTCCTACTCAGCTTATGCCTAGAGATCATGTTCGATGTGATGCCCCTCTTACTTTGGAGGAGCTTCATGTAACTTTACTCTATCTGGTTGATGACAAGTCTCTGTAGCTGGATGTCTTCCCTTTTGCATTTTACAAAGCAACATGGTCCTTTGTGGACCTGATCTTCTTTAGGTTTATAATGAAGCTCTTCAAACTTGCTCTCTTAGGAGCTTCATCAATCAAGGAAACATCAAGTTCATTTCCAAAGTAGGCAATCCTGAACAGATAAATAATTGGCGAATGATCACCCTGTTGAATGTTTATTACAAAATTCTTGATAAGGAGTTGGCTCTCTGCATTGTTGATATCCTACCTAAGATCATTTGGTTTGAGTATAATAGGTTTTTCAAAGGCTGTTTCATCTTAGAAAACCTTATTTTAATCTGGGAAGGCATGGAGTGGGCTGAGGTTTCATTGCATAAGCCTCTCTTCCTAAAGATTCATTTCGAGAAGGCTTACGATCGCATTGAATGGCCCTCCATTCTAGCTATGCTTAAAGACCTGGGTTTTGGAGAATTCTTCCAAATGGAATTCAACACACTCTTCTCTAATGCTTCTGCATGTCTCACCATTACTGGTCACTAGTTTACTGTCATTGGCCTTTTCTGTTCTTTCAGACAGGGGTGCCCTATTGTGGCGACGTTATTTGTTCTTACTACGGATGCCCTGGGGTATTTTATTACTCACCAATATTCTGAGTGAAATTTTTTTGGGGATTGTTCTTCTGAATCATGAAACACAACTAATCAATGGTCATGTTCTTGATGATTCCTTTCTTACTCTCACTGAGTCAGAACAAAAATCTTGCTATGGTATTTGAATGTCTTGAAACTTTTTGCTTGGCTTTAGGGTCCAATATTCAAATGGCTAAAACTTTCAGCTATCAGAAAATATATCTACCTCCTCTAGTCTGGTTAAATTCTTACCCATGGAAATAGATAGGCTGTGGAGAGAAATTCATATTTCTGGGCATTCCCTTTGCATTTGATAGTGACTTTGCAAAATTGTGGAATTATGTTCTTAATAGAGTGGAGCAGAAAATTTCCAAATGGTCTTCAAAACCATTATCTTTGGCTATGGAATTCTAGGTTTTCTCTAAAATCCTTGCTGCTACTCATGTTCATTACTCTTCTTGTTGTGTCCTTCTCACACTTCCTTCAATCGACTTACCAAGGTTCTTTAGGACTTTTTATGGTGTAAAAGTTCTGGCTCAGCTATATTTCATAGAGTTTCTTAGGATGTTTGCTATCTTCCTCATGACCAAGGAGGTATGGGATTCATTGATTTTTATCTGTAGAGTGTGACTTTATGTGCCAAATGGGTTACCCGGTGTCTTTCAGGTAACCAAACCTAGAAAATATTTTGTAGCACTGTATTGAATCTGGGGACCCTTATGAAAAGAAGTGTTGGAACAAAATTGGATTGCACTCTCTTATTATCACTTT
Organism: Taxus chinensis; assembly: GCA_019776745.2. Taxonomy (NCBI): domain Eukaryota; kingdom Viridiplantae; phylum Streptophyta; class Pinopsida; order Cupressales; family Taxaceae; genus Taxus; species Taxus chinensis. Next base: position 59,722,964 of record CM034146.1, on the reverse strand, counting down.
GGCTCCTATTAAAATCATGGGTAACTTTTTTGTTGGGATTATTTGGAAATCCTTTGAGAAAGTGAATCCTTTTACGAGGTGGATTGGTGATGGATTTCACATCTAGGTCTTTCTTTTAATTCACAGAACATCTGGTGGTATCCTATTATCATAGAAGGCACTTTTCTGCTTACAAAAACCCTAGGCATTAAATCCATTCAGGTTTATTACAAGGGCATTCATACCATTTAGGATCTTTTGCATCACAGAGATTGGATTCCTTGGCTAGAGCTCAAATTTAAATTCAACCTAAATAATACATAATTCTAATCGATCTACAAAATATAGGGGCTCCTTATGGATATTATGCTTTATAAATTAGGGCTTCAACCTCCAGTTGCATGGTGGCATGATTAGCGGTGGAATCATGAAATTAATTTCCTATGATACAACACTCGGGCCAATTATCAATTGTTATTTCCTCTCTCACCGACCATTGACAAGCTCAATGCTCAATGGGGGATTCACTCTATGTAATCCATTTGGCTTCATCAGCTTTCTCATACTTGGAATCCTCTTCTTGAGCCCAAAGTTAATCATTTTTTGTGGTGTCTTGCCTGCCAAGGTTTTCTTGTTGGTGAAAGGCTTAGTCATATTGGTATTCTTACTTTGAATTGTCCTTTCTGTTTCAGTCCCGAGTCGTTTATGCAACTATTTTGGTCTTGTCCCCGTGCTCAATAAATCTAGAGGTGGATTCATTCTTTTTTTCAATCGTATCACCTTGAATTCTTCACTTGGCATCTGACTTTATTTGGTGACTTTAGCCCTTGGCCTAGTTATATTGCTAATCTATGGAATTTATTTAGCATTGCATTATGTATCATATATGGAAAGCTTGTAGTGCTTTAATTTTCAAGCATGATCATTTTGTTATATACTTTTCCACTAATGATAAGGTGGTTATTCTATCTACTCTTCACATATAGATTCAAGCTCAAGCCGCCAAGGTTGCCTTAGATTTTTCTCATCTACAGGAGCTTCTTGATCACTGGGGAAGTGTTCCTTCCACTATAAGTCAAGTTCCATTGGATCCTCAGTTTCCACCACCCTGTTCTTCACCTCCCCGATGGCAACCTTCTGCAAGTCCATGTCAGAGGATCCGCTCACACATCCACCATTCCGCCTCCCCACGAGACTTCCCTTTTTCCCCGTCCACCTCTAAGTCAGGTTTGAGCCCACCCCTGTGGGGTAAGGGGTTGTCAGTACTTTGCGGTGGATATCTTCACCACCTTGCATGTAAATTCTTGCTAGATCTCTTCCCCCAAGGTTGGGAATTATGGTGCCTCTTCAAATGTAGTATCTCAATCACGATGGCTAGCAGGTGAATCTTATATCTATAGAGCCTAATAGTGGTGCCTTTATCCCTCCTTAAGATGATCCTCCACTCCTCCTGGTGCGGTGGCGGTGTGTGCTTGTTATTGGTTCTTTTTTTCTTCTGTATGGTTTCCCGGGTGACGTTTTAATGTAAGCTTTTATGGCATTTGTCGCTAATTTGGTACCCTCATGGAATTTTGTGGGACCATGTGTTATCCAATCACCCATCACTATGCAACTCTCTTTTATTATATTAATATAAATGGAAATTCCAATAGTAAATATTGAATTTTATAGATTATACATGGGGTACGTTTTGGAATGCAATATCATAATTTGATCGTGTGACTTACTCACAAATGGATTTGTACTTTACCATGAATTGAAACATGTAGGGAAAATAAAAACTTCCATTAATGTGAGTGCATTTTAACAAAATAGTGTATACAATTGGAAGTTTTCATTGGAATTTGTGGCAAATCTCGTGGGAGAATAACATAGAGGATGAATTTAATGTTTGTAGTTTAAGGCTCTTTTTTAACCTTATTTTATCAAATATTTATAGGCCTATAAATGAAGATATATAAATTGACTTATGATTTTGCACTTTATAAATGTATTTAAAGGGGAGATAAACTACTACAAATATTTTCAAAATATATTTATTTTAAAAATGTTGATAGATATTCTTTTTGAGGTTTTTACCTTAGATTTTATGTATATTGGATTAATTAACATTTTCTTTACATTTTATTTATATTCATTATTTGTTGGTAACAAAATAAAAAAATGGAAAATAAGAGTCCCCAACTCTACCATATGGTCAAGATGTTACTATTTTTTTATTGAATTAAAAAAATAAAAATTATGTGATAGTCACATTTAATATAGAGGAAAACAAGTTGGAACGGTCACACAATTAGATCCCACCCTTGTTTTCATTATAACAAGATATCACTTTTTTTAATTGGCTTCTCATAGTTTCAAAGAAACATTAAAGTGATAGGATGTCAAATTTAATGTAGAGAATGAAATTTGACATGGTCACACCATTAGATCCCTCTCCTTCTTACCATTTTAGAATGTGTATCAACATAATGAGTGTCTTAAAGATCAAATGGATATAGCCTATCTTTGGTTTGAATGATTAGAAACTTTTAAGTCTTTTTCTTCAAAATGTTAACAATATTATAATGCTGAACTTCACTTTCGAGATGGAGTAATCCACCCCCTAAGCCACACTCAGCTTTGATTATCTCGTAGTTTGAGGGCTCCTTTGACACAACTCATAATTTTCTCACATCACCCAAGCATAGAGGCATATCACCATATTCCTCAAGAATATTATATTTTTATATGTGTGTTAGTTAGAGATTGAAATCAATGATAACTTTTTTATTTAGATATTTTCCTTACTATGAGATTAAAGTGTGATTATTTTTCCTTGTCGGAGACCTGTATAAGTCTCTCTAGAAATTCATGGCTTACAAGGATTGGAGATATATTCTTGATTCTTTTCCTTCATGACATATTTGATCTTCACATTATATAGCTTAAGACTTTACTTCTACAATGATTTTTGGTAGAGAATTGATTCTTTTATACACCTTATTTTATTTTCGAGATTGAGTAGGAAGAAACCATTTGACAAAACTATAGATATGGTGAAATTTTTTAGGCATCAAATGACATAATTTGTTTTCAAATATTTTCTTGGTTGCATATTCTTTGTTTTCATATATCTTAATTAGACCAATACACATATTAAAAATTGAATCTACAAGGGTTGGAATGGAAATAACCATGGTAAAAATTACTATGTGGCATATTATGTTGCCCTTTTTCATTCAAGTACCACATACACAATATAGGTAGATTAGTTTACCATTAGTGTAAATTTTTGGCATAGTAGGGAGGTGAAGATATGAATGGATTGATTACTACTCTTTGCATAATGCAAAACTAGGAAAATGTTTTACAACATTTAAAGAAAATAAAAAATCACAAGTGCCCACCATGCTCACTGTCATGTGGCATGTTTTTGTCCCTACGCTTATGCTAACTTATAACAACAATGTAACTCTATGAATATGGCTGGTGAATATAATATTTCCTACTTAATTATTTTATTAAATAATGTGTGTGTGTGTGTGTGTGTGTGTGTGGGCAGATAAGATAGTTCAGGGAGGGGGGGAGGAAGGGGGGCGCCATATCTCTCTATAGGGTGTTGAATCTTGATTACATATTAAATGTTCTATAAAGAATGTTGAGTTCTACAAAAAAAATGTTTTTTATAGATTGCAACTCTATATTACGAGTTATGTTGTGTGATCTACTAGTTAAGACTTAAAGCTAGAAGCATTGTAGTCGACATAACTAATTTCTCTCATGTGTGGCAATGAAAATGGGATACATCACACTGGTTTGCAACTAAAACATGTCCAAAAACATGCAATAAAAATTTGAATGTCTTCCTCATGCATAACGATGGATAGGAACAATTAATTGGTTTTTTTTTCTCAAGATTGTTGAATTCAAACTTCTTGGCACTTGTATTGATAATTTGGATTCGGTTACTTATAATACAAACTATAGTGTTGTATGTGGGAGTAACAACATGCTTCTTACATTTACAAGAGAACTAATCGGTGCTCAAATTTTTTGAGAGAGTTTGCAATATTTTAGTGTGACATTACTTCTACAACATATATAATCTATGTTATTCCTCAGGGTTTTCTCATTTGGTCTCAAAGGCTGTTTTAGGTGGTTCAAGTTGTGGGTTCAAATCTTTCAATTTACATGCAACATGTGTTGAGGGCTCGGTGTAGGCTATTCCAAATGAAGTTGATTGGTGGTGCTTGCCTTATTTTACAGTGTCACTCGTCAAAACTCTGAGTCATTAGGTATTTGTCGATCCCTCTAGATTACCAAAAAAAACATACATTATCTATGTTGGTGACATTTGTTTATGTCAAATTAGCTTAAAAATTTTACATTCAAGACCTTTATTAGTCTCATATTATATTCTAAGAAATGCATCCTTCCAATACGTGAAAAATGTAAGTGTTTAATCTACACCCATTTTTTCTGGTTTGTATATTTTTTTTAATAGATTTATGTCTTTAAAAAAAATGATATGTATAATCATAATGCATATTACAAAGTAATTTTTATTTTTATTTTCAAAAACCTAAAACAATTACGAGATTAACTTTTAAGATTGAATAATTTTAGTATTGCCAGCTTTAAAAAGTTAAAAAGGAAAAGCATTGTAGGTGAAAGTTGGTATTAAGAGGAATACATGAATAGAAAACTCGGGGAGAGTGTTCACCACGTCATTATTACTTCCATCGCTGAGACATTTTCTTGTTTTATTTTTTCTGTTTTTAAGCATATTTCGTTTTTAATGGATTTATCCTCTTGTATAATGAATATGGGAGATGTCGCGTATACAATCACTCTCAGATCCCTGATACTTGAAAAAGACTTTGCACAAGTCTATAATCATCACAATTTTTCGGTTCCAACCAACGTGGGACTCTCTATTTTTATAATGCCGGGCGAGTTTGGATAGATGACCCAACAATAGACCACATCCACGTCCACTGCAGACATTTTCTACACGCCAAATCCCCTATCAACCATTTAAATTTATTGCAGTTGCTATGCACGATATAGAATTTAGTTGTTATGGACAAGAAAAGGCAAATATTTGGTAGAGCGGTGAGCCCCTGAGTGTATTAATTTCTTGCGATACCACCGTGTAGAATGCGATTAAAACAACTCTTTCTCAGTATTACAAACAAGGCCGGAGGACGGTGACACGGTCATGTTGTAACAATTGGATTTCATTGGGCACGTGTTTAAATCTGAAGGACAAAATAAAGAAGTTGGTGTGTGTTGGCTCTCAAATTTGTTTTGCCCTTGATGTTAATGAAGAGAAGTTGAAGGATGAGTCAGTTGTAGCAAAGGTATGAGCGGGGAGGAGAAGTGGGGAGCGGGTCCTTGAACAACAAGTTGGGAATTGATTTAAAACCAATAAATGTGAGAAGGAAGGTCATTTCTCTACTTCTTCTAGTTTTGCAAGGCTAAGAGGAGAAACCCTAGCAATTCTTATCAAAAGATGAGCATTAACACAAACTAGATTTGGTTATAAATGCAATCTCTATGACTAAACACCCAATTGAATGTCACTTGTGACATAGTCACATATTTACAATGAAATAAACCATTGCAGAGATACATGATGATATCCATTACTTGTTGATTTTATAACAAAGATCTAAAGCACATCCAAGCAAGCATGAAGCCAAATTTATAGAAATAGACTTCTAAAGATACTCAAGATAAAACAAAAGTCTCAAAGGGGGTAGGACAACAAAAAGAAGAAAGGGGAGTTTGATCATTCTAACTTCATATGTGCCTTCTCCATTGAGCTAATTTGCAAACCTTAGATTGAGTAAAAAAGAATATAAGAGCAACATCAATTTACACATTTAGTGCAACTCCCCACAATTCAGACAATTCATAAACCACATACACTGAGATTAAATGAAATATCAAACCGTGTTGCAATTCATAATCTAAAATATAGCATATGATTGAGTTAAAGAGTGCAAATGGAACCAAAATTCCACAAGGATTTTGTAATCAAGTGTTTTGGTAGCTACACATCAGACCTCTGCACCTAATAACTATATCCTAATAATTAAAATGAATACACTTCAAAATCCGATAATAAATTCCTTCAAAATCCATTGTTCTCATTTACGTTGATATTAACATGCACAAATAATCTCCTAAACCTGAATTGCAACATCTTTGAATTCCTCACAATTATGCATAACTTCAAACCTAAAACAATGTTGAACTAAACATCTACAAATTAAACTACCAAAGGGATCATATATCTAGATCAAGAATGGCCAAGCTAGAAGATGATATGATAAAGTAAATACTTCATCAATTTATACAATGATAAACATTCTAGAAGTAGAAATGGACATCAAGGTAAATTTTAAGACCCCCTAAAAATACACCATAGATATTACTTAGCAAATTTATAAAAAATGACTTTTGAAATCTTGGTGAATGCAACGAATTGCAAGGAAATGTTGTCGACCTATAGAAATTGTCATCCGGTAGCATTATGCTACCAAACGATAATAAATTTCTCTTTTCTGCATGCAGTAAAGGAATTTTTAATATAAAAAATTGGATATCACTCTAAACGTTAGGCGAATCAACCTAAAAAATTGACTTGTACTCTAAAAATTTAGGCAAAATAGTAAGTGACCTAACACCTCAAAATTATCCAAATCCAAATTTCAAAAACCTAAATATTCATGAATTAATGAAGATTAGACACTAAAATTTACAATAAAATGGAGGGAACCATAGAATGTGTCGCACCAATTAGATAAGAGGACTAAGTATACACAAATCAATTCAATGGCTCAACCATAGATCATATGGCAATTGACACATACTAGAAGTTCATAAAAGATCAAAGGGCCCTAATTACATTATTTGAGAATCACATATCATCTGAAAAGCAAAAAGGAGGCCCCAAACCTATTTAAGAGAAAGCAAAATGGAGGAATCAATTGACGATGATGATAAACATTAGGAAATTCTATCAGAACTTATGTCACAAAATACACTATACATATCTCATTAATTGACCCCACATTTTTTCCCAATATATAGCTTGCTTCACAAGTTTTCCAATGGTACTGATTTCTTGTTCTTTGGTGTTCTAGATCAAAAATTATAAGCATTTTAAGTTCTCCCAAACATTTTGCATAGTTGACAGGAACATGACCATAAATTGAACCCTAGAGTTGATTTTTGTTAATGTAGGATTTATTTTCCTCGCTTTATTTGTATTATCCTACTCGGGATATTCCACCTCACTTGGAGTTTCCCTACACTTATGGGATATGCTTGCTTAGGTGTACATTTGACTACACTATTCTAGGTGTTGGTTACTACTTGACTACACTCCTCTAGGTGTTAGTCACCACTTCACTATACCATTCTAGTCGTTGCTTACCAATATTCTAGTTAGAGATTTCCTTGATTCTAGGAGGAGGATACACATTCACATCCTATATATACATCTCTTGCATTATTCTATTTGATCATATTGAGTTGGAGCTATCTTTTTGTTATTACAATTTTCTCTTTTGCATTTTCGTATTTTTGTAGTCTTGTATGCTTGCATTATTTTGTCTTGGAACAATTCATGTCTTGCATCATTCACCTATGCAATCTTAAAACTAGTAGATCCTAAACGCTTCTCTAATAATTTTCCATGTATCTCATCTTTATTAGTGACCCTATTAAATGATATCTTCTTAATTTTAATCCAGGTGTCCACATCTTATTGGTTCTTGGGGTCTCAAGCCACAGGGTTACGACTCAGCCTCTACCTTACTAGGTCTCATCTTCATGGGAGCCTAAGTAACCCATGATTGGTCCACGTGGAGCAATCATGTGTCATTCATGATATCATGTCTTTGGTTACTTTCGAGCTCACCTTAGTGTCTTCTGGAACTCGAGATCACTTGAATTAGGATTTTTGTTCAATATTTCTAACCCCCAAGACCACATATTGGCGACATTGGTCTTGTAGACACAAAATCTATACACTTGGGTACATTTCTAGGTCCTAAAGCATAATAATGTATAGATGATTCCTAAGCAAGAAAACTAGTGGTTGAAAAATTCTTTTGGCCTTTTGATTACTTTATATATTGCACATTACAGGGTTTAAAAATGTTATAGCTTTGTCAGCACTTGACTGATTTATCTTTTGATGACCTCAGACACTAGCACCCAGATAAGACAGAAGCACCCATGCGCTCTTGCCCCTTCTGGGCACTCATGCCCTTATTTATCTTCTTCTTATTCTTTTGGGTCCTTTTCACCTTTTGGTCCCTTTTAAAACTTTGGGTCAACCTTTCAATTATCAATTATGAAATTCAAACAATGGAATCACACACACACACACACACACACACACACACACACACACACACACACACACACTTAGTTACTTCTCTCAAATAAAGGGCCAAACACTATAAGAATTATCTATTTCCACCTAAGCTTGTATAAAGGCACAAGATAACTACAAGGCATAAATCTAGCACATCTATACAAGGGACAAGGGATGCATTGATCTACATACACAACATAGGATGGGAGTTCATATTATTTCATTACACACATTATTCATACTTGGTAACATACATACATACATACATACATGCATATATATATATATATATATATATATATATATATATATATATATATATATATATATATATCCCACTAGCATCATGCATCTTTCATAAGGGAAACCTAGCGAATCATTACACATACAAGCACAAAGAACTACATGGAGTGTGCTATGTAGTGCAATGCTTGGTCATAAGTTCACTCTTCGGGTGACCTCTGAGGTCAGTTCGACTCTAAATTTTGGATGTTTTTTATTAGATATCATGTAGTTTGTGGACATGTGCAGGTATACATTTTTTTTGTAGGTTACAAGTGTGATTGAAACCCTATTAACAAAGTTGGAGAAACAAAAAAAATATTGGAGTGAAGACCTTTCGACCCAGAAAAATTTAGAACTTGAGCATCTAATCAAACACTAGCGTCCAGATCGGTCACTAGTGCCTGGGATACTTCGGTCCTCCCATGAGTATTTATGTCATGCACATTTATTTTCTTTTGAATCTTCATCGAGCCATTGTAATGGTGTTTCTAGCCATAGCCAACAGATACTTAGTTCAGATCAGTCCCAGTTTGCGCAGAATCAACTAAGTCAACTTCCTCTTTCATTTACTTAGGGTTTTATATTGTTGAATTTTTATTACTTGTGCACTATTGTATATCATTACTTGAATATAATTTATTTGCAGTAAGTTACTCTGAAACTAATATTTAATTAATTTTATATTAAATCAGGTCCACATGGACTTGTAGACACTCAAATATGGAAATTCACTCTTTAATATTGCTAGTTTTGATAATGAAATCTTGCTAAGATAAGGACAACCTTCCTTTTCCCGCTTAACACATTTCAAGGTTTTTTATTTAGGCTATTTATCCTTGCACACTAACATGTCATAAAATTTTGAGAACACAATCCATAAACAAACATCACAAAGCAACTTCCAAACTTTAGGCTACATGTTTTCCTTTCCTGGTCGAGGATGTACAATTTGGTCAAGATAGTATATCCAGTCTTGAATGACTTGTAGACTCTCAAACCAACATTTCATTTAACTTTGTTGTAAAATTCATATCTTTGGTTGGTTTTTATAATCTCTCTAGGATGTCCTTTCCTCAGTAAATCATCTACGAAACCCTATATATGCAAGTAAACATTAACTCATTTGCAAACTTGGAAATCTAATGGAACTACATTGATACACTCATTTCCTACACTCACAAAAGGCACTCAAGGCTCCCTAAATATCATAATAACACATTTATAGTCATTAGGGAAATAGTATCTACATATATGAAACTTCTTACTAGGTTAACACTATTAGGAAATAAATAATTTAGTGCTCGCATTATATGAGCTATTTACCATGTGGTAAATAAATCTTTACTAATATGTTTTTTATAAGGGTTGTTGAATACAAATCATATATTACATAAGTTACACTACTACAAGGAGGGGTTTTTTGAGACAATAATGGAGACAATACTTGACCAAATTGTCTCAAATAGAGACAGTAAAAAAGTTGTGTATTGTCTCTATTATTGTCTCAAAGCAGGTGTCTCTAATATTGTCTCTAATTATTGTCTCCCTAGAGACAATACTAATTTCAATTTTTATTGTCTCTCTAGAGACGATACAAATTTAAAGAATGAAAAACTATGAATTTCAAGAATAAATAATAACCAAATATTATATAGTGCATTCAATGGCTACATATCGTCTATGATGTCAGAGTGGACTAGTAATTATTATTATAAATTAAGAACAATTTTATTTGAATCTTGTGCCCAACAAATGGGTTAAACATTTTATTAATATCAAATAAAATAAAATACAAAAGGGTGTCTAAATGTTGTTAACCCTTGAAATACAATGATAAAATACAAAAGGGTGCCTAAATGTCATTAACCCTTGACATATAATATTCACACCACCTCTCCACCACCAACGTCAAGTGATCCATTTGCTTTCCTAGTGTTACTTCAACATTCTTTTTCTTAACTTTTATTTTGAGCAACTGCCTCTCCGCCAACAGTTGTCATCTTCATGTTCTTCACTTTGATTGTCTCAACCTTGATACAATTCTCTACTATCATTAGTAGTGAAGGTGCATTGGATTATGAGATATTAATAACACATATTTTTACTTCAATTTTTCCAAAAGTATTCACAAATGACATTTAAACCAAAACAATAATTAAAACCTCGCACAAAACTAATAAGCTAAGTTGTGCCCTCATATACCTATATGATAAAATCCATGTTTTGTTTGTCATTCCCAACACATAAATATCTAGGTGATCATCTGTACTCGCCAGAAAAGAAAAACATTTATTTCTTTGTTCATAGTCATTGCAGAAAAACATAATTAAAATGGTAGTGAGAAATAAGAGAAGTGTACCACTAAAAACACATCTCTAGTAATTAGAGAGTATCCAAATCAGACAAATGTGTTTAGGGTGTTAAATAAGGATGTTAAAAATGACATATACTCAACACTTTTGATTTTGATAATAAGTCCCTAAAATAAGAAACAAAATCATCAACCTTCTTGAAAGAATCATTGTACATATTTTATAGCAATCTATACTAAGAAGAGAATAAGATTAAATACTTACCAAAAAATTCGTCGAGGAGGCATACATAAAAATGGAGAGGATCACACATGAAACTCCAGCCAATAACTGTCTGGATCTGTACGTGTGCAGTAAGAAAATATTAACTTCAAGTAACATGACAAAAAAAATAGTAATGCACTTAACTGATCCTCCAATAATTAATTTAATAGCATAAATGCATTCAAATTGAAATTTTACACTCCTACATTATTGCATATAAACTTCCTTGTCGGTTTGTTTCCATATAGAATGCATGAAAAACACTATGTCTATCTTTTTAGTGAATTACTTTAGTCCAAGAATTAGCTGCTGAAGAGATACAATTATAGCTACTCCAGCCATAAACCCTAATAGAGTTGCATGTGGCAAAATTTCTATGATGAACCCCAACCTACAATATAATCATAAATAATGTGATACATACTGTTAGTGATCAAAACCAAGAGTGGGATTTCACAAAACAACGCTTATAATATGACTCTGAAAAAAACAAATATAGCTACATACTTACTATTGCACATGTAAGCCTCCTGGTCAATTGTTTTCACTAACATACACGAGAACATTGATTGAGTTTCAGCCCTAAGCAACCGAAATTATGAAGGCGAGAAAAAAATATGCAATGAACAGTAAGTCTGGATTGTGAGGTAAATATAGAAGATTTGAAAATGCCCCAATTGAGCCCAAAATAAATCTTTTGATGCATCATAGTCTATACATGGGCAAAAAATTAGAAAAATCAGACATTAAACCACTTCAATGTCTAAGGTGGTAGCAATCAAAAAACATTACAGGGACATCCTAGAGATTCCTGGAAGCGGAGGCCTCATGGAAGCTGGTTCTGGAAATCAATAAGTTGGCACCAACAACTAATTTTAGAAAAAAAAATTTCCACATATGAGGAAAAAAAACTTTTTCTGTTATTTTTACTATTGAGTGACAATTTCTTAAAAGAGAAATTACAAGACTTGTACAGGAAGGACACCATTAATAGTATAATCCTAATACTTAACAATTATAATTACCCATACTTTACATTGTATTAATAGATACTACAAATTTCTCATTATAGTCATTAATTTCTTAGCTAAATCTATTATTTAGTTAAACATTGACTACCAATTTGGAACCTGACTTCAACCATTAGCTATGTACCAAAGACTTGAAATTCTCAATATACTGATTTATTGTTTTATATCTAACTATTACCTTGGCACTTTTGACTACCATAAAATTAGGCATTGAGCATAAAAATTCATTTCTTTTAGGCATTTTGACATTTTGTTGAGCAACGCATGCTACCACATTTTGTGTAGCCCAATTTCAAAGCACCACTTATTGAACATGCTAGTAGTATGCTAGCAAAGGTGAACTAAATGGATTGGACAATTGTTGGTTGCATTTGGTGAAATAAGATCAATGCTATTGTTTCGCACATAATGCTTCCATTCCTGGAATAGAGTTGCTTCTATCCTTTTATTCCTTTGAGAAATAGATAAGGGTTAGGGCTAGGAGGAATACCTATTGAATGTTGAGAGGGCGTGCGTGTACCATAGAGAGAGATCAGATCGATTGCAAAGAACTCCTTTTTGTCTAGGAAGGACTACCTGCAAGTAAGAATACAAGACCACCAGATTCTAATTAGAAAATAAATGAGGGAACTTCCTTAGGCCCAGGAAGTATTAAACTTCCTTTCGAAGGTGGTCAGTTCCCCTGCTAATATGAATTAACACAAATTATTGCAAATTACAATTTAATTACCTTGTTAAAACAATAGAGGAAAGGGCTAGTTTTGGTTTTGAATCACAGTGACCAATGCCGGTCACTGTCACCGGTACCGGTTTCTACTAACCGATATCGGTAGAGGTAGTGGTTTAGGGGTTTTTAGTGAAGGTTGGCTATAAGGTGGCTATGGTGTTTATAAGGCTAGTTTCCGAGAACAGCTGTTCCTGATAGATTGCATCCCTACTGTGTATTCTTGTCCATGGTTGTTATCAGTCAGGTCAAAGTGAGCTATTTTCAGTAAAATAGCCAACTTTCCCTCCTTTTCTCCCGAGGAATTAGTTGTGGGCTTGGTCATGTCATTATTAGGTTGATTTTGGTGCGGGTGAGGAGTAATTAGTCGTGGGTGTGGATATAGACCAAGTTATAGGTCTTAATTAGGTTAGTTTAGGGTTAGGACTAGGTCATGATGAGGTGGTGAAATGAGGTGGCAGGTTTGGAGATGTGGATTTATTAATTATAAGGTAATTAATAAATAATTGTGTAAGGTTTAGGTGATGAGGCTAGGTTGCGAAATGAGATGCGGGACACGGGGGGTCATAAGACACAAATTTGGTGTCTACATTAGCCCCTTGTTGTCGTGTAGCTTGTCTTGTAAAGCTGCACTGACAATAATAAGAAGTGGTTACTCCTATTAAGGGTATAGGTAATCCCCCTCAAATCTATCATAGATTGAGGTAACGTGAAATCAGGGATAGGGTTGATAAAGGGTAAATGGTGTTGAGATGATGGTAAGATGGTGGGGTAAGTTCAAGGAAGAAGACACACGTTGAAATGCAGTAGTGCGACCAGGGTACATGATTTGAAGAGCAAACAAGCAATTCATAGGCAAAAGTCGATAGTTTATCCAAACAAGGGTGATATAATCTTGGTATCCAAGGCATAGGAAGTAGCTCCAGGGGATATAATGGGTAAGGTACATGAACGTTTAGGCATGTTCGGCAGTACCAAATGGTTGGTTTGGTTGAGATAAACGTCACAGTCTCAGTCTAGGTAAAGTTGGTCGACTAATCAAGTCAAGTACCCTAATCATGTTGAAACACGAACAGATGAGCTCGATTGAACAAAAGGTTACATGATGGGTGGATAAAATTGTAATTTGTTGGTTTTAGGTGAGTTATTTAATTGGTGTGGCCTTGGGTCGGGCCGATTGATTAGTGAGCGTCATGGGTCGGGCCTGATTGGTTGGTTGCGGCCTTGGGTCGGGCCAAATGGTTGGTTGCAGCCTTGGGTCAGGCCAAATGGTTGGTTGCGGCCTTGGGCTGGGCCTGATTGGTTGGTTGCGGCCTCGGGTCAGGCCTGATGGTTGGTTGTGGCCTTGGGTCGGGCCAAATGGTTGGTTGCGGCCTTGGGTCGGGCCAAATGGTTGGTTGCGGCCGTGGGTCGAGCCAAATGGTTGGTTACGGCCTCGGGTCGGGCCAAATGGTTGGTTGCGGCCTTGGGTCGGGCCTGGTTGGTTGGGTGTTGCCATGAATGTGGCCAATGAAGTCAAAAAAGGCTATTTAGCAAAGGAGGGTATAGGCGATGTGGTGAGAAAGGGAGATTGGTGAATAATGGCAGAAATTTTGGTAAAATAGGGATTAAACCGATATCGGTTAGCTATGGCCGGTATTGGCTAAATGACCGATATCGGTATTTTTAGGGCATAATATAACCGATATCGGTTATAGGTCAAAAACCTATAAAAATAAAAATACGGCCTGTCATTTTCACATTGTCAATTTGAAAACCAAATTTAGTTGTCTGAGGTGTTTTAGTGATATTGTTGAGTTTTTCGGCTAAGGTGCCATTATTTGAGTGGAGAAGTGAGTGGTTGGTAGACCCCAGTGAGTAGGAGGCAGAATTTGATTGGTGGAGAACCCAACTGAGGAGATTTACAGCCATGGCATAGCCAGGAGGAGCAGGAGGTGTTGGACCAGCTAGACCACGACCACCTATCCCACCACGACGATGTGTAGTCGTACCGGTAGGCTCTGAGCTCTTACCTTTGTGAATTTAATGAGTTTAAGCTAGATGTGGGTTTTGGGTAGGAATCCAAGTTTTGAATAAAATAATGAATAAATTGAGGTTATTTGAAAAATGGAGTGGGTAGGTAGGTTAGTTAGGTCAAGGCGGCAGGGTGGGTAGGTTTTTAGGGTTTTTCAATGGGTAAAAGGGTAGAAATAGGAAAAAATGGGTTTTTGGGGGCCCACGTCAGGTTTGGCTCCTGCCGTGGACAGTGACCGATGTCGGTCCCTAGGCGACCGACATTGGTCACGAAATTTTTAGGCAAAGTGGGTTGTGGGTAAACCAGCGTCGGTCGTATGTCGACTGGCGCCGGTGTATATCAAGTGCTATAGGGGACCGGTGCCGGTCAAGGGTGACTGGTACCGGTCATTAGTTAGGTTTATTTTTGTTTTGTTTCGTTGTTGGTGTTTGTGTTTTGTTGTTTGGTTGTTTGTGTTTTGTTGTTTGGTTGTTGTTTAGGGTGAAGAGGGAGGGGGTACAGTTGATAGGAAAGGTGATTGGGATGGGGGGGAAATGGGGTGATTGTGTGGTTGGTTCGGTTAGGATAGATTAAGTGTTGCGTATGAATTAGGAGGTGTTAAATTGGTAGGGGCATAGTTAGATGGCGAGAGTAGATCTGGGTGATTGGTAGGGTGTGATATAAGGAAAGGGGATATTGTAGATGTTTTAGAGTAAGATAGGTGGGTGTAGATGTGTGTTATAGAGTCGGGGTGTGGTCGGGAGGGTAAAAGGGGGTATAGAGGGTTAAAGGAGTTGTTTTTGTAAACGGTAGGTCTAATGAAGTGGGTTGTTTTTACAGGCACGTCAGCAGCTTAC
This sequence comes from Taxus chinensis, assembly GCA_019776745.2. Taxonomy (NCBI): domain Eukaryota; kingdom Viridiplantae; phylum Streptophyta; class Pinopsida; order Cupressales; family Taxaceae; genus Taxus; species Taxus chinensis. The sequence goes on along the minus strand of CM034146.1, from coordinate 59,707,142 downwards.
GATGCAGGGTCGGATGCCCCCGCTATTGAGACAGATGTGGCCACATGTGTCCGCAGCGCAGTGGGCCATTATGCGCAAGGTGGGACTCGGCGGAGTCTAGCGGTATAGGGTTGTGGATAGGGACCACAGCCTTATGGTTGTCCTCATCGAGAGATGGGATCCGGCAACCAATGTTTTCCATCTCCCTACTGGAGAGATGACTATTACCCTGGAGGATGTGTATCGCATCCTGAGACTGCCGATCGTAGGGGAGGCAGTATTCCAAGTAGATGCGGAGACGGATATGGACATCATTCTTCAGGTATTTGGGGATGCAGTCGCGTTATTGACTTATCACAGTGCGAGCATTGCCTATGGTGATATGTATCGCGTGCACCAACATGAGACACGGCTTGCCGTGTTGATGATGATAGGCATCACATGCTTCACCCTCCTGGACTCAGAGGGAGGCCGCTTCCCACGGGATTTGATGGGGGTGCTGCACGAGATGGTGGAGGAGCATACATGCTATCCCTGGGCACCAATATATCTAGTGCAGCTATACAGAGAGCTGTGGGGTTATCGCCGGATGAGGTGATTTGGGATTTGCTCCACATTTTTGTTACACTACTGGGTATATGAGCACATCATATGTATACGACCAGTAGGGCTACCCCAGCAGCCAGGGCCATAGGTTATATACAGGTATGGCTTTCAGAGGTGGTTGGGGGTTGCGGGCCAGCCACGAGCGGTGCTCGCAGGACGGGATGTAGCTTACTACCATCATATGCTAGAGGGCTTGACCGCACTGGACATTGTATGGAGGCCCTACAAAGGCCATCAGCCCCGAGGAGGAGCCCAAGCACAGATGCGTTGGATCCAGTATACTTTCTGGATAGCAGGACGGAGGCCTGCAGAGCATGAGTGGATACCCCTAGAGAGGGTACGACGACAGTTGGGGATACGACAGGATGAGCCGCCTCCCTTCCCTCAGTACCGGAGGGATGATGTAGAGGCCCCACTGCCTGCACCACAGCCCGTGGACCTGGATTGGGTAGCAGAGAGACCGGTGGATGATACAGTGGATGATGCTGGAGTGACAGGTGCTTTTTTGGTTTGGTGGGCAGGTCAGAGAGCAGCTAGGATAGCACAGCCCGCACAGCCAGATTTGGTGGCTGTTACAGCAGAGAGGGACCACCTCCTTGGACAGGTGCAGTTATTATAGGGGCAGCTTGATGCTACACAGGCACAAATCGGGGTATTACAGGGGTAGTTAGCCCAGGCACAGGCTCAGGCACAGCCCTAGGCACCAATACAGCCATAGGTACCAGCGCAGCCATAGGTACCGAGCACAGGAACCTGCATAGCCACAGGCATAAGCACAGGTACAAGGCACCACCATAGGCACAGGGTGTACCGGTAGGGTAGGGGACACTGCTATTAGGAATCGGGGGGACCATCCCCAGCAACCATGGTGGCACGGGTCTATTATATGGAGGTGAGGGAGGAGGCCCGATATTATCAGGATGTCTTTGATGGTACTGGGCCTGACTATCAGCCATATGTGGCGTACTGAGCTGAGACCTCTTGCAGCCAAAGATCACCGGGGGGCGCAGCCACAGCCGATGGGTCGGTGACAGGGAGGAGGCGGGAGCCAGCATAGGGACCAGCAGGGAGAGGAGTTGAGGGCGGTGGGGAGAGCTGAGACATCCCTCGAGCGGAGATGAGTGTTTTGTTTGTATATTGGATATAGGCACCCAGTCTACAAATTGGTTATTTATACAGAGGCCTGCGTGCCCACATATGATTCATTTGTTCATTCTTGTTGTATATACCAGCCTGCGAGCCGAGTACAGGTTGTAGAGTTGATACGGACCTACGAGCCGAGTATATTTTTGACATGAGAGACCGACCTACAAGCTGAGTCAAGATTTTGACAGTGGTAGCGTCCTGCGTGCCAGCTTTGTATTATTTTGAGATCACAGAGGCCCCCATGTAGGGCAAGTTGTATATTTGAAACATTGATATATATAGAGATGATGACTTTGATCCATATGCTGTGTATAGAATGTTAAATGTATTTTGTCAATGGTTTTTGAAATTTAATGTGTATAGATGATGAGTTAGATCCAAATGGTGTATATACTGATGGGTTTGATGTAGATTTTGCAATGTCATACGTATTTTGTTGATGGTTATTTTATTGTAACTAGATGATGTTGATGAAATTTTGATGATATATTGATGTGATTTTGATGACAAATATTGATAATGGTGTCGTTTTGTAGGAAAAAGAGGTGGGTGCCACAAAAATTTGCAAAAAATAAAGAAAAGGCCCAAGTTTAAGAAAAAGGAGGCATGTGACCAATATCGGTTAGGTAACTGACGTCGGTAGATTGTGGACCGATATCGGTTAGATAACCGATACCAGTTATTCCAAAACGATCTTTTCTAAAAATAGAAAAGCTTGGGCGGCAATTTAAGGTCTTATTTTTAGAGTTCTTATTTTTAGAGTTATGTAACAAGTTAAATACGTGAATGCGACGCTGTTTGACGACTGATACAGGTAATTACATGAAAGAATTGAGTGATAAGGAGGAAAGAGACAGGTAAAGTGAGTGTGGGTTGAGATTAAGAAGGTAGAAAGGTAAGTTATATTTGAAGAGGGTGATGAACATGGCTGGATGAGGAGAAACATCTAGCAGGTAGGGGGCGAGAGGGAAGACAAGTTCCACCCCAAGCTGTTGCATCCCGAGAGGTAAACTGTTTGGTTGTATTTTAATTCTTGCATGTTTTGATGAATAGGTTGAGATAAGGTAAGAGGGTAGAGATGAGAAAAAAATAGGTGATAGGCAAGGGTTTGGGATAGAGTGAGTGTTATGGGGTAGGTAAGCAGGGTGTTCACGTATGTTTATAGGTAGAGAGAGGAGTAAACGAGCAAAATAATTATCGTAGGTGGTGGTTTTAAGTAGGCTATATAGGATTGACAGTGACCGATATCATTTAGAGATAACCAGTATCGGTTATCTATAACCGATACCGGTTACTGTAGGAATTTCTAGAATGTGAGAAAAAACACTTGGGGATTTGATTTATTGAATGGTTGTGTGTCGTTTTGATGTATGCAGGCAGAGGCAGGGTTGAGGATGAATGATAGTGTGCCAGCTTTGTTGTCACGAATCCGATCAGATGTAACACCAACTGAATGGGCATTGATAAACCATGTGGGGTTAAGTGGAATCCGCTATTATTCACGAATCACATGCAATCATGCTATGTTACAGGCGTTGATTGAGAGGTGGAATCCAGAAAATAATACCTTCTATCTGCCAACAGGGGAGATGACAGTGATGTTAGAAGATGTGTTTAGAATTTTGAGGCTCCCAATTATAGGAAGACCAGTGTATCAGGTGTTGCCTAGCGCGGCGTGGGGAGCGATAATAGCAGTATTTGGTTCAGCTGCACGAGATTTGACACAGTGAGGTTTGACATTCACTTATGGTACAATGTATGCAACACACCCTGAGGAAACAAGGTTGGCAGTGGTATTAATGATAGTGGTGGGGTATTATGCATTACCGAGGGCAGAGGGGGGAAGATTTCCAAAAGCATTGATGAGTGTTATTTGGGAAATGATAGAAAGGAGCATGACTTTCACATGGGCACCCGCATATCTGGCGGAGTTATACAGGGGTTTATGGGCCTGCAGGTGAAAACACAGGATGACACTGGATTGTTCATACTTATTACATTGTTGGGCCTATGAGCACATTGTTTGTGTGCGACTAATAGGCCGACCCATCCAGTCAGGAGAGACAGGAGTGTAGAGGTTGGGATTTAGACGATGGGTCCAGACAGAAGAAGAGGCGAGATCCCAGGCTATGATAGATGGCATCGAGTATTATAGGTAGGTATGGGAGATGGTGATGATTGCGGATATTTGTTGGAGACCTTACAGGAATTATATGGTGACGGAGCACATAGCTGAGGAGTTGAGGGGTGTAGAGCAATTGAGGTGGATCGCAGGGCACAGGCCAGGTGAGTACGAGAGGATTCCTCTAGATCACGTGCGGTGATTTAGATTTGTTCAGGATATACCTATGGCTTATAGACCATACATGACGATCGACGCCGAGGTAGCATTCTCACCTCCCCGGCCAACACCTCCAGAAGGGCCAGAGGAGATAGCAGCTCACAGGGTAATGGATGCAGGAGTGACAGAGGCCTATAGATTATGGTGGGTAGCAGAGCTACGAGGTGTACCGGATGATCCGGTCCTGATATAGTTGTGATTACAGCAGAGAGATATCGTCTGCAGGGTTTAGTTCATCAGCTCCAAACGTG